>QNGE01001268.1:7884-61018 GCA_008508345.1 Paragonimus westermani | reverse complement strand
TGCAGCTCGGTTGTGTTGTTTGCAAGGTGTAGGCACCTTGATGCTGGGTGTTTGAATAGGGACGTAGTCATTTTCAGTAGTTAGGTCCCTTCCCGTCCCCTTCTTTTTCCTCCTCTCTTTCTATATAGGGTTTGCTTTTTCTTCATGGTTGTGTGGCAGTTAAGCATTAGTGTTAACCACTGATGTATTGCTGTCTATGATGATGATGAATTGCAGTGGACGTTGCAGACAAAGCCGGCAGATGCTTGGATTCCAAAGTGAAGGCACTCATCCAACTGGGTGCAGAAGAACGTGTTACACGAGAACAGCAATGCTGCTGAAACGTTTAAACATCCGGTTTACACATACTCTAAGCCCATCCTGACCACCAGCTACGTTAACGATCTCGTTTACGCGTTCAAAATCCTATTGCGTCATTCCAACCAAAGGTTGTTGCTGTTTGATGAAGCTGTCACAACCAACCAACCCAATTCAGCCCTACTTATTGAGAACAAACTGTCCGTAAACGTGAACCTTCTCCAGACTCAGTGATCCATCCTAACCCTGCGTGTTTGCCATACAAAGACAGAATGACGCAATGGTAAATTTAGTGCTGATGAGTCAATACGGAACGCTTGTGTCCACCGCTTTCCTTGCTCTAACTGTTTGCTCAAAGTTCACCATTGAACTAACTGTTCTAAGCTTCTCATTCCGATAAAGTACTCATGTGCTCACACTGACCCGATCAAGTGCTCATTAAGTGACGACGTACAATTTTTGGCCTTTGTGTAAGCACAGCAACCAGCCGCATCTGGCGCATACAAGAACCTATTCTTATTCTAATTGTCCATTACCATGTTGAAAGACAGGAAAACGTGACGAAACTGAACAAGAATGGCGAGAGTGGAAAGCCTTGATGTATGCCGATTGAAGAATTCGCCGGTGTTCTCTGAATCAAAAGCGGTTTCCATTTCCCTAACATTCTCCACCAACCAAGCCTCGGTTGCCTGCGGATATCTCTCCTAAACTTGTTAGGTGAACTATCAGGAGGAATGTTCCCTCTGGCATCTAACAACTCCAGCGATTTCTCCGAAATTCAATGTTCGTTCGACCCAGGAACCACCGTACCGCACACTACGGTAGCTGCTTCATGAATGGCCTGCGAGATCACGGCCCAATAGCCATGAGGATCTTCAGGGTGAGAACTGCCAACGCCGTCTTTTAAGCTGGTTTAGTACTTGTGATTTGTCTATGGTGTAGCCAGTTTCTTAACAGCCAGTGGTTGTAATCGATAAGATCGTTGCCCAGCAAAAATAAGAACGAAACGGCAACGTACCAACGCATGGTCTGAACCTAAGCACGTGCTACAATAAGAACGACAGACCTGAATGGAACTAACAGCTATGTGGTCTATCTGAGACCAGGCCTGATTCGGAGAAGGTGGACACCAAGTATAGCAGTGACGTGAACGATGACTAAAACTATTGCTAGCTAATAATAGCTTGTGCTCAGCGCATAGCTGTAACAGTCGCCCGTCGTTATCCGAGCGATATGACACTATTCCAAACATATCACCTAAACGAGACTCGACCTCATCAAGGCGCCCGATCTCAGCGTCCATATCTCCGGCCAGAATGAATATATCAGAATCATGTATTGAGGAAGAGCTGTCAGACTCGAGTAAAAGGCTTCCATGACACCGATTTTATTACAGTAAGCTAGAGCATAAGCAGACAATGAAGAGATTTCTGAGAGTCTTGTGTCTAGAGCTGGCATTAGTAGAATCTGCCAAGCAGACAGCACCAACGTAGTAGCGGCCGTCGTGCTGAGGACCATACCTTCTCCAGCCTGACCGGTAACGGCGGCCGTGGAATCACCCGAAATGTATAACCAGTACCGAACAGACAGGGCACACGTCAGTTTGCTACCCTGGTTACTGTTCTGGGTTCTAGTCTCTGAAACACAACAGACATTGAAATTCAACGAGTCCAACGTTCGTGCGAGAACGGCCTGTTGACCTATTGGTCGCAGAGTGCGAACGTTTAAATCATCTATATTCATTCGCATTCTAGGTCTAAGCAATGGACGAAGGCGCCTGAGGCTGGAAGATAAGAGATGAAACTTACCCACACAGTGTTATTATGACTAGTATTTTTGTGGGACCTACAGAATAAACGCTAGAAATGGGGGAGCAAGAGAGGGGGCTGAAAGCCAAATTTGGTAGGGTAGTGGGGGAAGAGTCGACTATAGCATGTTCTCGCCTGTCGACTCTGCTCTATGCAACAAATAAGGTGACCCGGTTCATACTACGATACGGCCAATGCAGTACGGAATTACTGGTGTGGTAGGGACTCACGGTTGTGTGTGGGCTAAGATATTATCAAAAAGTCCTGGCCGAGACAGGAGAACGATTAGAGTTCTCAACCAAAGCACTTGGCTCAAAGGACTACACCGTAGGGTAGTGGGTGGGTGGCAGTGTAGCAGAACTGGTGTTTCTCAGAAAAAGATGCTAACCTTCTTTCAACCCTGGGGAGACTAGGAGACTGTGGTTTGTCACACCTCTACCTACTGGCTGTCTGGTATGAGTGACTGTCTGTAGTCACCACACCGACCAGTTTAGCCAAATAGGTCATCGAGATGTGCAAGCCGTCACACCGCGTCAAGGTCCAATCTCGTTGTGACAGACCCGTAAACCGCTGGGTCACACCCACATGGAACTCCGGAAGCAACCACAAGAGGAATGCGAGGTCTAATGGACACAATGTGCTACCCAGGTGGTACGAGCCGCTGCTACGGGGAACTCTTGAGGACTTTTCCATTCCATCTGAGCAACTGGTAGACGGAAGCCAGTGGCGAGCCTATCCACAACCTGTAACGACGCTTAAGAAACTGGGCTGAACACTTCCAATGGTAGCTCAACAGGCCACCCGTGCCATTGATTATGCCTCCCGGTGCTAACTATACTCATTGGTCAGTTGACGTTTCTCCGCCCTCGGAAATATGTCTTTCTCGGGAGCAAGTTTCTCAAATGTAACAAAGCATCCGGCCCAGACGAACTCCCTTCTGCCCTTTTGTAGATGGAGGTTTAGTCTTAGTTAAGGAGCCGAAGGCTATCCTTCAGAAGCTCTTGATCAGTGAAGCTGTTTCAAATAGCATGGGTTTGGGTAACGTCGTCTTCATCCTTATAAAGAGCACACGAAATTCGCGTGCGAACACCCGAGGGATCAGCCTGACTCTTATTTGGAAGTTATTTGCAGTCACTGCACTTCGTAAACCAAGCAAAACGCGGAAACACAACCATTCGTGAGGAGCAAGCTGGATTTCGCCGTGGCCGTAGTTGTATTGACTACTTCTTCACACTTCGCTAGATGGTTGGACTCCCTTCAGGTAGAAGGCTAGCAGTTTTAATCTGGGACATCATAGATCCCTTCGATTCGGTTGGCAGAGCTGCACTCTGGGACTGCTTGTCGAGGAAGGGCGTATGAGAAGTGTGTGAAAATCATAAACGCAAGTCACCGTCATACCTCGGAAAAGGTTGGGACTTACAGCAGCGTATTGCTGACCCTTAGCATCCCAAATAGGATGCGACAGGACTGCCCAGCCTCCTCTTCCTTATTCAACTTGGTAACAGACGATATCTAATAGTCCTGATAGCCTGTGTGATTATGTGGAACTGCTTCCAGGCATTCGACATCGCTGTGACTTGCGAAGGCCCACGGGGAGTCTAGAACAAACTTGAGGCTTCAGTTCTTCAGTTTGGTATGGCCTTTGCAGCTACTAAGTGTAAGGTGCTGATACAAAATTGGCAGGGCTCTGCGACTGCTCTCACCCTTGGTGGAGAGCCGTTTGAGGTGGCTGAAAAGTTTACTTGCCTTGGGAGTTGTATCAGCGCTGGTGGAGTGTCTGAGATTACAAGTAGCATAGCAAAGGCTTCAATGATGTTTGCCAACCTACGCCATTTGTGGCGTCGGCATGATCTCCGCCCTTCTGCGAAAGGCCGTCGCAAGGGCAGTCCTAACGTACGGATCCGAAGCCTCGCCCATTCGCGTGGAGGATGTTCACAAAGTATTTGTTCTCAACCACCGATGTCTCCGAAGCATTAGCGGTGTTTAGTGGGAAAATCGTGTCAGCAATGACGAAGGTGGCCGAACGGTCTCCGAAACGGATAAACTCTGTCAGTCTCTGAGCATTTTGATCTCACCTCACCGGCTTCGTTGGCTTGGCCGCATTTAATGAGTACCAACTCACCGTCTGTCACATCATGCCTTGCTTGCGAGTGGTGAGTTAAGCTGGAAGCGGCAGTCCGGTGGTCAGAGCATGACTTGGATTCGGGGTACGACGGCATTCACTTTGAAGCTTGCTTCAGTGGCGTGTTCCCGGCTTCCTGGCTGGGGTCAGGAGGACATTGAACACATTTGTTTGAGGACAGTTTGATATGACGAAGAACAGAGCAATGACGTTCGTTTTGCAAATCACTATGTGCACCGTCGTAACTTTTTATTCACAACTGCACATCGGTTTCCTCCCTCACTCGGTACCACTCTTTTTTCACAATGTCATACGACTGCCATTCTACGTGGATTTTACGTGTTGTACATATAAATATCGACAACCAGGGAACCTGTTATCTTCATACATGACGTTCGGCAACATTAGAAAATTAAAAACAAAAAGATTCAATGGCAGCGTCTTGAAAATTAGAACTGTATAACGTCAGAAGTGGATTGTTGGCTCGGTATCTCGTATGCATTGTTTTGCTGTCTACGCCGTGTTTAGAAATTTCCCTTATATATAGTCTGAGGACTTAGGCTGTTGGAGGGATGAAAACATCCGTATTGCACCGTTTGGTGTGTGCTGAGATATTGTTACATGACGAGCGCAGTCCTTACTAAAAGGACATTCAGGGGACCTGGTATTGTATGGCGCTGGTAAGTATTTACTGCAAGGTATTCGCACGTCTGTCCGAATGACTGTACCTATCATTATCAGGTGCTTCTGTCAAAACTTTGCACACCATAATAAGTGAACCAAGACCATGGAAAACTCCCTTCGAAGTGAAGACACTAATTGCGGTTGGATCACAGCCTGCAAACCTCAAACAAACGAGTACGTTGATAGGTTCAGAGACACACCTTGGCCAGCCACAATACCTATGGCATTTGGGATCGGCGCTACTCGACGTCTTCACTCCATATACCCTCTTGTGTATAACTACGATCCCAAACGAAATTACATTTTACCATGACCAAAAGCCAACCCTTGCCGGGTTGACTCACCGTTTCGTGACCGGTTCCAAGGCGGTGTGATGCAAGGTTCTTAATACATGACCCTCAACTGTTCAAATATACCCGGATATCTCATCAGAAATAAAGAACGTTACGGACAAGCTCGTTTTCCGTATCATCTTCAGGCCAAGTACATAAAAAGTAAAAATTAGTTAAGTAAGGCCTGACCCCTACTGCTATCTTGACTTGGTGGTCGGACTTATGTGCTGTTCTGGTCCGGCGAGTTATGCCGACTAGGACTTTGGTGCTTCCCGGTGCAACCTTGCCAGATGGGCCAAACGAGAGTAGTCAGGCGGAAAATAGATGCACTCACAGGTATGACGTATTACTCACTGCGTAGGTGTGCTTAGCTAGTGAGGCACGATCCTATGGATATACGCCAGAACTGCCATTTTCCGTAACAGGAAGAACGGGGTTAGAAAAGGTAGCCTCAAACAAAGAATACTCCGACCACACAGCGGTTGATCGTGACCACCGGTCTATTGTCCAATACGGGCGGAAAACATGCAGTATCACCCAAAAGCCCGATACAGCTTTGATTAAATCCACTGTGTGCAACGGTGTACAAAATCAGACATTAATTTCTTATTCACTGCGCCCTGGGACCAGGCAAGCCCTTCGTTGCCAAGTGAGTCAGACTCTTGAGTCACTGGCTCCGGGGAGGGTCCTCCAAAAAAAACCTGTATCCTGTTGTCTTGCATGTCAGACTTTTGAGTCAAAGACTCGCGGTGGGGTCTCTCAAGTCAACCTCCGTCTGCAGCACAAAGGACTGCAAAGTAACAGAAGTCATCGTACTCCTGACAGTGACATTATTCATGCATCACGACTTTCTCCTATTTTACCCCACAAGTTTTCCGCCATCCATGTGCTTTCGGGTGATGTTTTACAAACCCAAGATCACTGGTATACATTGGTGCCTTGAGTGTCCAAACTCTGTAAAAAGTTGATCAGCAAGCTGCTCTGACAACTACTCCCTTAAGTCTGGAGCCTGATTTGTACTTTCACGAAGAAGTGAATCTACAATCTTAGTAGCATCCACACCGTTATTCACTTATGCTCACCACTAGTGTCAATCCAAGCTATGCTTTCTCAGGGTTTTCGAAGGAGCTGTTCAGTTGAGACAGAAATGGATTTCCGTTATGTCGATAAACATGAACAAGCGTTGCTCGATGCCACTCGACTCTGAGTATGACGAAGGTCGTCAAGAACCTAAACGTAAGCTGAATAGAAGCTTGCACAACGAACGTGAGCACTACTTGACATAACAGTCTAGAAAGATGGAACGAGCTTTATCTGAGAATAGCAGAGGGCTCTTCTCCTGATCCGTGATTGTACTGGCCGTCGAGCCGGTGTGTGACCATGTCTGAAAAAAAGATGGTTCACTTCACCAGCGAATCGCGCCGACTTGACAGATGGGTTGAACGCTTCGAGAAAGAGTTCAGTTAGTTTCAAGCAGACAGAGTGGACGACGGGACTCGAGTGGTTAGTTATTAAGCTCCAGACGACCCTCCGTCGGAAGCAGAAGTGGCCCTGGAGCTTAAGTCACTGAAGCGTAAGAAAGCCCCCCAGACTAGACCTCCCCTAACTTTCTCTTTGAGGATCACGAAAATTTAGTATCAGAACAGGCAAAACTCCTTAAAGCGATTTGGGGGAACTGAACAGGTATCTCGTGAGTGGCGCTTAACAGGAGTAACTTACGCTTTCATGAAGGATGCCGAAGTCTGCGTGACAACCGCAGAGGGGAAAAATCCAGTGTCTGCTGCGCCTAAGTTGCTCACTGGGCTCACTTTACGTCCGCTCGCTGAGCCCGGAGAAAGTCAGATGAGCAAAGAGCAAGAAGGATTCTGATCCGACCGAGGGTGCGTTGATCACGCTTTAACTCTACGACAGGTCTTGGAACATCGGCACTCGTGTGGGCAGCAGACGGTCATGGTCTTTCTACACTTAAAGGCTGCTCGTAACGTTTCCTGGAACTGTCTCCTTCGCAAGGGAGTACCAGGGAAATGCGTGAATCTGTTGAGCTCGCTGTACGGTCACCCTGCAAGCAAGGGGAGAGTTTGGGGAGAACTGTCTCGGGCGTTCGTCACTTCTAGTGATATTCGTCAAGGCGGCCTTCTCTCTCCTTGTTTAATTCTATCACGGGCGACATGCTGCGAAGTGCGCTGGAGCAGTCTAGTGCGTTTGGTGTTAAGCTTCTTTCTGGAGCTAGGTTGACCGACATAGAGTATACGGATGACACTGTCTTATTTAGCGCCTCTAGGTAAGACGCAGAAAATGCTGACAAGACTGATTTGTATGGAAAGCACTTCACACCTTCGAAGCGTGGAGAGCTAATTCCACTTCTGCTTTTTTATTGGGGGTAATCCACTCCAGACTGTGGATAGTTCCACATACTTAGGTAGTACTTATCCCGTCAGCTTGTAATACTGCTAATGAAATATCACCGAGGATAGCAAAAACGCACGTTGCCTTCGTCATCCTGCGCCATCTGTGGCGTCGAAAAGAACTTCGGTTGTCACTGAGAAGAAGGGTATATGTTTGTGCACGTTCCGTCTTGCTCTATGGTTCGTAAACGTGGCCTGTTCGCAACGAAGATGTTAACAGAGTTTTCTCCGCCAACTAATCCACATTAAGTGGACTGACCGAGTGAGCAACACGGCTGTTCGCCGGTACGTATTTCGGAATGCTCGGTCAACTTCTCAAGTTGCACAGACTGAGACACGTGCTCCGCATGCCATCTGATCGTTTACCGTATCGGTCATCAAACAGTGAGATCACCACCAGTTGAGTGAAATCGCGTGCTCACGAAATATGAACACCTTGACTGTTCCATTGAACAAAGTGGGTAGATGTCACTCGTCTGGCTGAGGTCCCCGTGAGCTGGTTAGAAACGTTATCCGAGATAGTGATGTGCCACAGTCAACTGCGTGTTTGCATCCGTATCATTTTTAGCTTTTCCGCCTAGTGCTCTTTTGGTAAGTTACAGTTTCCTAAGTAACATTTTCCCCTAGGATATTCTACGTTACTGTTGAGGTGCGCGGGAGCCCGAGCCACAGTACGTTCTGGTCAGTCGATGATGATGTCAAGTCAGTATTGTGTGAAACTTAATACGGCATGGATCTAGTGTAATTTGGAAATTACGGAGTGGTTACTGTGTTACCGTGCCAACCGTTCCCACGACGGCAGGCCACCGTAACTCCAGTGCTTGAGCAAAAGACTTCTGCGCGTAGAGAATAGGGTTTCGCAGCAGCCAAGATACATTTCACACCAAAGGTGTGAACAAGGGTGACGCGGTAGGTAGGCCTATACGTGACATCCACAATGACTTCGTCACCCGTGTCAACTAGCTGAGCCCAAACTGTGTTCGGAATCTTTCGTTGTTGTCCAGTCGCCAGCCAAGCAGGATGATGTTCGCGTGTTCTTTCCGGCAAGCGCCCTGCTGTGACCGATGTAACCTGATTAAAAGGAACAAGAGAATGCGTAGACACAGAACGAGGTAGCACTACTGAGCACTGCGTCTTCAAGCTGAAAGCGTACAACTGGCTTAGAAGTGAACGACAGGCTCAGTTGTGCAGCATGGGAAGTTATTCTCAGTGCTGTATCGAGCCTTCTGGTCAGCGACACATTTGACAATTCGCCCCGTATGACAAGTTCATATAGACCGTCCTCTGCTCGACAGATAATCCACGGTCTCCTCCGTTGTATATTCCGTGCTAGGAATTTGTCCGGATATCCATTAGCACGTAAAGTTTCACACAAGAGACTGAGCTCCTTGTCTAGCATGTCATCAGTACAAAGGTTGTAGATGGAACAAAGCTGTAAAAATGGGTACACTGGCTACTCCATTCCGGCTTCCTATGTATACCTCGTTGAATCGAACCACATGGACGTTCCAGTAGTGCAACAGAAAGGAAAGTCAATCTCCCGTAATGTACCACTTCCACGGTGAATTTCAGCCTCCCGAGAGCTGAGTTATTTAGTGATAACAGGAATCCAGTATCAGTGTTGCTATCGACTACGCAGAAAATGTCATCTACCTACCGCTCATACAGTAAACACTTTTATATCAATCCTGTTAGCTTCGTTTGTTCAATCAACCCCATGGAAATATCCATCACCGACAGCCAGCAAGTTCATCACGACCCCATCCTTTTGGCAATATATTTTCCAAAGGATCCTAAGGGAACAACTACTCCGATGGCATTTCTCGAGCAGTTCACGTTGGGACTCAACAACGCCGCTGTTGAGCATAGAGATTGTATTACTGAGTGGTTTGGCGAAGTTGACGATTTTGATGAGACCCAATTGTGACAAATCAAGGCTTCGGCTAGAATCGAACCAGCGACCGAGAGGGCACGCCCAAATGCAGCAAGCGCCCTACCAGTTGAGCTACGAAGCCACACTAGGAGCTCAGAACTTTCAAATTTGGACTCGGTTACCCAACTACATCTCACACGGAATCCACCTGTCGGGGTAGTCCATTTCCGCGCCTTTATCAGGACTAGTAATCAAGACGTCGTCTTTACGTAGGTTCTTTAAGGTCTCTATGTTATCTTTTGTAAGCATCGCACATGCACTGGGTTCGCGCCAAGGTATTGGTAGTATGCACTGACGAACAATGTCTCAAACTGTTCCAAATTTATTTGGGATGGTGGCGTGAGACCCTCGAGTTGACTGGAAGTGTTTTCGAGCCGACCTTCTAGTACCTTACTTTGGACAGAATTTTGGACCCAGTGGTAAAAATTCCACAAATTCATCAGACAAGCATAACGACGAGAAACTATGAACGCTCGTTCGTCGGGAAAGCCCTCGGTCCTGAGTTATGGTTTAGGCTGCCGTTTAGTTTCGTGAATCTCTTTCCCACGTGTTTCCGCGTGGTAAGTCGTAAACAGGCATCAAACTAAACAGGTTAGTACCCTGTATTTGGCCTGAAGATGACACAGAAAACGAGTTTGTTCGCGACGTCCCGACTTTTGATAACCTTCAGCTGAGGAGGTCAAACTAAATATAGCCCCAAGTATGTTCACTTCCATCCGCTAATCAGGAAGGGGCGATGGATACCTATCATCCGGCCACAAAACAGTAAGTCCTATATTAAAATTTCGAATGGTGCTCCTTGCAACGGCGGGGAGGAAGACGTCAACCTCCCACTCGACTGGCCACATGAGTTAGAACAAAAAGTAAACCGCAAGACAAACTAAGTACTGCCTTTGCAAATGACTGCACCGCATACAGAGCTGTTTCCCAACTCTCTTTTCTCGGTAAAAACAGCACACAGACAAAACATTGCTTAAGTTCATCCTGCTAAACTTGGCGATCGATACATGGCACGAAACTGAATTGTCCCGCTTCCATTGGATTCCGCGAATCAGGACTAATGGAAAACAGGGAGATCACGTCGTTTGAAACAGGGTAAGTGCTGTGGAGGTGTACAAACTTTGAGTTAACCCACCGCATACTAAATCTCGTCGTTCAATCACCGGTACATCCGCGACCTTTCTTGATTCCAACACAAACGGTGCCAACCGTCCATGGCTATTGAAGCAAGCTAAAACTGTAAACCAAAAGCGGTCAACATGTGGAGTGACACGACATGAAGATAAGTTTAGTAATACCAAATGACGCAGAGAATCGATTGGTGCGTCCGCAATGACTGGAGATCGCACCATGAGCTAATGGTGTAGCTTTTAAATGATCATAATGAGCTCTAAATAAGAAAGGCATCAATCCTAACCAAGGACTGCTGTATACCAATGGTTCTAGTTGATACCCACTGCCACAAACACTAATCACACGTCACCCAGCTGCAAACCGAGCTGGTACGCTTGAACAAATACCATTATAAGAGATGCGGCCTGCGGCTTGACTAGCTGTTCGCAGAGTTTCATATTGTTCCCGTCGATGGCTCTCATTGTGGTATAGCAGCCATTTCCAACTGTAGAGTAGTAGGTACTTCCATAAAATCGGAACTGTTCAAACGATTCTCTCGCAATATCACTACGCCGCACTACAGTAAAATCATGACACAAAGATTGATATAACCTCAACATAATTCATTACTCAGATCTGGACAGTGGATGTCCCCATTTCATTTTTTTCGTCTTGATGGCGAACTAACTCCCTAAACGTAAGGGTTTCTATCCCTGATATACTAAGTACGTTTATCCGATCTATAAGTAGATGCCTCCGGTAGCAAATTTCCCACCCGGTCAAGACTCATAATGAAGAACGCACCCAACATCTAGCGATATACAATCCGCCATCTAATCATGAAGATTGCACGAACAAGATGAAATAAAATCGAAAGGTTCACATAAACGAAATGTTAGGTTGCACTCTGATCAAGCAGTTCGACTGAACAGGTGAAAGTGCATCAGTAAGGGAATTAACTTCACCTCAGCACGTCACCATAGGTGACGACATGAGTCAAAATACACAAGTTGAATATGGGTGCACAATTGATTGCTGTGTTCGCATTCTCACGCTTTACCGCCGGCAGCCCTCGAAGAGAAACATTACGGTTCAGTTTCGCTGAACTCCAGGCGCGGTACTATGACGCATCACTGAGCACTGCGTCATTCGTCCCATTACGAGAAACAAGATTACGAGCGAGTGGACTTAGGTCCTTCCTCGTCCCCTTCTCTTTTCCTGCACAGGACTTACTTTTTTTCATGGTTGGGTGACTGTTAAGCATCAGTGTGAACCGCTGATGTATTGCTATTTACGATGACGTAGTAAAAATATGCACCAGACGAGCTGTAACCTGAACAGAATTCGAGCAATGTTTCTTTCTGAAATTCTACGGGAAAATGAAGTTTGCAGTCAATTGCGAATGACGCTCAGTTTATTTCAACCAGTTTCCCACCACTTAAAGTTGGTCAAATGTACATCGTAAAGGTCAGTGGGACAAAAAATACTCAAACGCCGTCAGCAATGAATATAAAGGCTTAAATTAACTTGTCAAGCATAAAAGCCAGTGGTACAACTGCGTCCGGTTCACTTAATTCGATCACGGAGACCATAATTGCACACAGAAAATAGTACTCCCAGTAGACGAGCTTCAAACACAAGCGGCTGTAAATGAACTGAGCCGTCAACATCATGCAAGAGTCAGGCAAGGTTCCTGTAGGGTGGTGCTGATAGACCTGATTTATGCAATAAAGAAGTTAGTTTGACATCCTTCGATGCAACAAATTGCTCGGAAAACGGGAGGTCCAGCTATCGGAGCCCGGGTAAGAACACCCCTATTAACCGAGGTTCCACTCAAGAGAAGCACGTAAAAGCCGTTTCAACAGTTAAACTTATCAACGAATGACATCTAGTTTGTGTAGGAAGTGTTACAGCCTGATCAAACTTGTAAACCGGTGCATCTAACACAAGCACTCCATGGAAGACACTTTCCACTTCTACCAAAAAATCGTTTAAGATGGTTATACTGAACTTAATATTCAATAAAATGTCGCGTTTCTCGTCGACAGTCAGAAATCTAGGGAAAACCTCATCACATTTTAACACTTGCTTGACAATCAACTGGATTTTCACACACGAGAAGTGGTAAAGCAGTAGTAAAAGAAGTGTCAAATGGTGATCGATAAAGACTTTCGAGTTGCGAAAATGATCTCGCGTGAAAAGTAATGACAGGAGTTCGCCGCATGGTTGAGGACACCCGTGCCGAAACTTCACTGGTTGCGGTTCAAAAAGTAACTTGCAATGAATGAACAGGCACATGGTCCCATGAAGAAGCTGAAAATTCCCCGGCATCTTTCTGGGGTTTGACAACCGTAGTACAGGCATGAATTCCAATGCACAACAGTAACTTGCGAACAAGGACTTGGATTCAAAGTGAATTGGATAAGTAGTTATATTGATCAAGTCACAAGGAAAACGTTAAGAGTGAGAATGATAGCAGAACAGACGAAATACACGATGACTCTGACTGGAGGGTTGATTACAAAACTGATTGAGAATCAAGTCACCGACTGAATTTAATAGACCTTGGCAACCAGGGGTCGGAATTAAGTTGGAATGTCAGACAGATGGACAACAAGGATAAGTGATAACTGAAGCCTTTGCGCAGACGACACAGATCAATATTTTGGTAAGTAGCTGGAGATGGGGGAACAAACACAAAGAGCCCAATATCGTCGATAGGCCGGGAGTATAATGGTGAAAGAACAATTCACTTCATGGACAACATGAGGGCTACAATTAGACCATAGAGTCCCAATACTTCAGCAAAGATAAGAATCAGCACCATGCCGACAAATAATCTAGCCTGCTGGGCAGTACCTCGGACACCAGCATCACCAACTATCCCAATAGCAAAACCTGCTCCTAGGCCGCTTAGTCCAACGCTCAAGCCTGCACCCAACTGATACAGGGATCTGAAATCATCAGGCATGGGAAAAGAATAGATTACTTGTCCATCTTCTTCAAGTTGGCATCTTGCTGTACGATCAACACAGCGACCACGAGCCCGTAAATGCCAACTATACCGGCCATAACCACTGGTATGATAGACTTGATGATCAACTCAGGCCTCATCACCCCCATGGAACATATTCCAGCACCAGCTTTAGCCGTACCATATGCGGCACCAAGTGCTAGAAGCAAATTAAAAAAATGACCAGCAAACATACCACAAAAAACTACAGCAGAAACGGCACCTATAACACCAAAGAAAGGAGTATAGATCGGATCCTCCATTGCGCGCTTCGGCTACGAGAATGGTTTACAGAAAAGAAGGAGAGCGATAAAACAAAGAAATTGTGTAACAAAAACCAACCGCTGTAATAATCACACCCATACTAGCCTGGAGACGGTCGAGTTAATATTTTTCATTATAGTTTTAACCAACTTATTATTTCAATATAACCATTAAGAAGGAGAGCGAGAGTTCGCCAATAACCGTTTATCGAGAACATATGACACTGTGACCGAAGTGAGGAAAGGGTGGCACATGACATCACGGTTCGGTTAACTAATTTCCCGTCAAGTGGGACCTCCCCTTCAGAGACTGCATAAACCGCCGACTCTGTACCACAAGAGAGAGAGGCGGTGGTTAGCCGCAGTTAAAGATCGCACGACGTGCGTTTTCTCATTTTCTGTTTCACCTCACACTACCCCCTACTACTTAAGGCAGCGTCTTCGATGTCGTCCCCCGAACCCATTTTGGTGAAATATCAACTTCTGACCTTACCTGTAGAACAGTGTCTGCACCTCCTTCTGGGTCGTTGTCGCTGCTATCCGCAAACGGCTTCAGGCGATTATAATGGACGAACATAAGCATCTACCTTGGGGTTCCCGATCTTTCATTCAACAAATCGAGTTAGATGCCATATATTCTACGAAGAACGACCCTTTTTATTGTCTGCAAAAGTTTGCGAGGATGCTCGAATATAGCCCCTCTTTGTGTAATCATACTTTATCCCCAGGTCTCAAGGAGCCTCGAACACCTTTTGGCCATAATATTTCTTCTGACACCGGTGTGCACTCTACAAATGTGTTCTGGCCGTTTCATGTACCACTTTTAGGGCATCGAGCAAATTGGAAACATACTCCGCCACTGTGGGCTGTATTGGGTCGGCTGAGGGTAGGCAGATATCGGACGGTAGTCGGATTTCTCGACCAATCAAGAGGAAGTGGGGTGTTTGTGCATTGGATGTATGAACACGGCTGCAGTAGGCTAGTACGCACTTCGGGATTGCCAGATCCCAGTGGAGCAGGTTGTGGTCCATAAATGTCTTTATTAACCCTAGAAGTGAGCGATGAATTCTCTCGGTCAGCCCATTGCCTTTGGGTGGTGGGCGGTCGTTCGGGTTTTCTCGAATCCCAGGATTCGAATGACCTTCAACAGAACGTCTTCGAAGTTGGACCCCCAGTCAGAGTAACTGCTCCGGCGCTCCCCACTGGCACACCCAGTGCTCGAAGATCACATCGGTCACCGTCCCCGTATCAGTGGGGGAGAAGGGTATTGTTCAAACCATTTGTTCTTGGGGCTTTTGAAACGGCTATACAGTTCACACCGATAGCAAAGGTTTACCACATCACGACGCAAAGGTGGTCACTGGAAGCGCTGTCTGGCTGCAGCTTCCAGTTTGTTCATTTCTGCACACACTAGCTGTCGATGGAGGTCTTATAAAACACTGTCTACCATCGATTGTGGGGCGACAATCCTTTTATAATAGTGAGGCCCTGTAATCGAGAAACAGAACACCCTCTTTGATCAATGAACTGCCCCACATTGTCCATGGGCAGCGGCTCAAATAACTTTTCCCTTCTGTCTTTTTACCTGTGAGCCTAATTCTCTCATCCCGTCCTCTCTCGTAAATGACAACAGTTCCTGGGTTGGACTCTTGGGCCTTCTGCCGCCGTCCATAGTCCGCGCCTTGCAGTGTGGGTAGCTTCAAGTGTTGCGTACTACAATGTCGACAGTCTCCTTGAGCAAGCTCAGGTCTCGTGTGCAGCGTATCTGCTTTAGCGTGACTTCTCCCAGTTCGATGTTGGCACTCGAAGACATATTTTTGAAAATTCCCCTGCCATCGCTCAGTATGGCCCTCCGGGTCTTTAAGTTTCTGAAACCAACGCAGGGGTTGATGGTAGATGCGAACGGTAAACCACCTGCCCAACAATTCGAGCCGGTACCGTTTTACAAAGGAAACCAGGACTAGCCTCTCTTTCCTGATTGTGCAATAATTTCGTTCTCTCTTGCTAAGAGAGATTGTTCTAGTAAGATTGCCATGTAAGCAATCACTCTTTTTTGTCAATCAGCCCTCCTTTGCAGGGAACACTGCCCCAATGGCACGATCGCTAACATTAGCATCCAAGAATTACCCGCCAGCTGCAAGCGGCGGGGCTGGCAGTGGCAAGATAGGCGCTGAGCATAAATAAAGACACGGGGCCCTGAAAACTGTTTCATATACGCCGGGACACCCGAACTTTCGATTTTTGTTAGGAGGGCAAGTGGTGGGCTAGTGATAGGCACAAATCCCAGTATGAACCTTCTATAATAGGAGGTGAGACGCAGGAAACTACGCACCTCCTCAGTGTTTTTCAGGATAGGCCAGACAATAATCTGCTAAACTTTCCCCGGATCCGTCTGAATGACGTCCCCAGAGATCACATGCTCCGGGTGTAACTTCTCTTTGCATCAGATGGCACAGAGGGGTTGAGTGTCAGACCCTCTTGCAATAACCTTTCAAAGACATCAAATAGACTTCCCTGGCTTTCCTCGTTCGTCTTCCCGCGGACAATGACATCATTGATGTAAGCAAGACACTTATGGGGAATGACGTCACCCAACACTCGTTGCATTAGGCGTTGAAATGTGGCGAGGGTATTTGGTTAGCCACAAGACTATTTGAAACTGATATTGCTCTGTGGGTATCACACACGCAGTTTTAGTTCGGTCTGATCCTTTTACCTCTACCTGTCAATAGTCCTAGACTAAATTCAGCGTTCTAAGGTAGATAGGACTCTTCAGAGCATCAAAGAGCTCAGATGCGGGGCGGTCGGAACGCACCTTCACTACTTACCTTCTTCAGCCTCATACAGTGAGAACAGTCGCAAACTGCCGTCTCTCGTTCTCACCAACACAACGGGGGAGGCCTATAAGTAGTTCGACGGATGGATCACATTTTTCCGAAGTATCTTGACAGTCCTTTGGGTCACCTCTACTTGTAGGGTCACTGAGGTTCTCCTGTGCGTCGTCTTTACAAGAGGGGCGCTCCCTGTGTCTGTCGTGTTTTAGAACATTTGTTCTCCCGGGGTCGTTTTTACTCCAGGCAGATGCATCAATGTGGTTAACTCCCAAATACACGGCCTTGATATAAGGCAGCCAAGTCTTCTGACCACATCTGGTTTAATCAAGCTGCGAGATGCTCCCGTATCTGACAACCTCATGACAGCGACATCCAAATCGTTAGGTCTACGACAAAAAAGAAGTTAAACCTGAGCTTCGGCTAAGCATTCTTGCTGTTGATGCGGTGAGTACGACCGATCGTTCCAACCACGGCACTAAGTTGCACGTCTGGATAGCGAGTCAAATTGAAAGCTGGCCCGTATACGAAGGCCCCTTTGACCCTGCGTCTGACCACGGTGCCGCGTTCGAAGACTGGCAAAGGGGCGTCGTTCGTTGCGCAGCGCGAAATACGGTATTGTCACGGTTCTAAGAGCTGCGTCGACTCTCTCTAAGTCCTCCGCAATCTTCAGCGCGGTTGGTGGGTACAGCGAAAGCTTACGCTTAATGTTCGCGCTGGATACTCCGATGGCCAATCGCCTCAAAACTCGTTCGTCTTTCACTGGGGCGGATTCGCAGTCATACGTCCGGTGGGTTAGGTATCGCAAATCTCTCACGAACGCACCGATCCTTCGGCCTGGTTTTGGTCGTTTACCCTGAAACCGTTCCCTCCCTTGTTCCGGCGACAAAGGCCAGTCCAGCAATTGGTGGAGCTCTTTGGCGGACGTATTTATCTTCGCGGCCGTCAGTTGGCTGCTCAAGACAACATCCAGCGCCTCGCCCAACAGGAGACGATGGAGGACAATTTCAAGCCGGGCAACAGGAAATTGGTCGATATGCAGATTTGTCATGCTTCTCCATCGTCGACAAGGCATCTCAATAACGAATTCTGCGTATTTAGCAGAGGGGGCACTACAGCTACTGGTTGGGAGGGAAAGATTTTCGACCGACCGCGTCAAGTTGCTTACTGTCTCTGTCCTCGTGTTGGTCGTGCATTTTCCTTCTAGGTCCTGATCATCTTTCGCTCGTTTTATTGAAATTTGTCTTCCTTTTTCTATTACAGCAAAGTCGCCAAATCACAAAGTACCTGTTAAAAGGGAAAACAAGAGAACGCAAGCATCCGTTAATCAAGAAGCAGTGACACTACTGCGAAAGTAAGAGGAGGATAAGGAACGGCGTGGAATATATAGTCATGGTTTGGTCAGTTAGTTTTCCCGCAATTAGGGCCTTATCTTCAGAGGCTGCACACACCGCTGACTGTGAAGCACAAAAGAGGGGCAGTGATTGACCGCAGTTTAAGAAGGCGCAATGCGCGTTTTCCCATTTTTGGTTTCGCTTCACGATACTGATTCGGTGACCCATTGTTTCAGAAAAGTAAGTTGATGCGAATCATGGATATGTTCAACAACTTTGCGATCCAGATTCATCAGCAGGTGAAAAACCCTCAGTTTAGTCGGCTAATATTGGCTGATTATGCAGTTTGTTTTGAATGGCTTCTGTATAAATATTGATAGAAAATGACCACGTTTTTTGCATTGTTGGATGAAATTTTTTCGATGTTTCAAACAAGTGGACAACAACTTTAACGAGAACAGCGGTAGTTTGATAACCAGAAGTATTCGTAATACACAATTACTTGAAAAGTTGTTCAACCTATGGAGCAAGCAACGAAACTGTGAGGAACTATTCGACTTCCCCGCTTAGTGATCAAAGGAAACGGCAATGGTACCTGTTGGTTCTGTCAAGGTCTGTTGGGTTATTTTGAAACTGCTGAGCTTTGATTGATGTTCATAGGTGGCTCTACGTCTTGCCCTATTTCCTAAATAAACTACATTATTCACCTTTGATCTTACACCATCTGATTTTAACCTGTCCCTTACTTCTCTTTAGTCCGAACCCTGCAAACCTCTAAATGCCGGAATTAGGCATTTTTGTTTTGTACTCTTTCTTGAGTAACCTACGATTTCTGTTGTTTCTTGATGAACGAACAGTCGTTTGCTCTGACTCAATCAACGACCAAATGTTTCAGTGAGTTCAACCCGTTTTATCGTCCGCTAGTGTTGATCGGTGCCTGGTTGTCGATTTGTTGTACAGACACTTTCTTTGTTTGATTTCTAGGGATCTTCACATTCGAGGGAAAGACTCAATATTGTTGTACATTGATAAGATTAGTACTGTATAAAATCCAGTTATTATGAGCGCTTTTCGTTAGCCGTATCGGGAATAGATTATCTCTGTCGTTGAATAGTGAGAGGCATTTACCGGAAAAACACATAATGCGTTACTCGTTGTGAATATGATTCGCTGGCGAACGACTCAGTAGTATTTCAGATAACTAAATATCTACCACGGTCTCAATGCTCATGTTGAAATGAGGTGTATCCAACGACGAAGTTGGCAGGTTGTAAGAGATTCATGAAGACCTCGTAGCGTTTTGTACGGCATTCTGTACAGCATCATGCTCATTGTTTCTCACATTTCTTACCGTCTCCAAATTCACATGTATACTCGGTTGAACCATGTGAGTTGATTCAATTAACGAAATACGCTCTTCCAAGGTCGCCAGCCCTGTGCTTTTTCTCCGTGTTCGTTGTCACGTGTGTAAGGATTTTGGAACAGTCAACGGCTAACGGAATCCGCATTTATTTCAACGCACTTTCAAATTCATCGGTCGTCCGAATTATCTCCGTTGTGACTTCTAAAGTAACGTGGAACTATACGACACATTGATTGGATACTTTATTCCTTGTGGTGTAACTCTAAACGACGCACCTTGACGAACTAATGTGAGTCAGTTGGTTTCATTTTTTATCACTTGTTTTGATTTCGTATCCACACCCGAACTGTATATAGCGTTTAGATCCACTACATAAATTGGTGGGCCCGAATTTTTTCCATTTTGCCCATTGTACACATGTACCTTTTCTGGTTCCGTTATCGCTAAGCTCAGAACTCCCAATATTTTTGCAATGATTTCTGATTCCAACGATAGTTTATTCTCCGAAAACGCTATTACTCTCGAATTACCTGCGTTCGGTATTTCCAACCCCGCGTTTGGTTCACTCAAGTAGAAGTGTTTTTCCGTTTTCGTAAGATTACTTCCCAGGACACCATGTTCTCTTACGTCGCTGCACAATTGCCCACTGACATCGCCTTCGAGGTAATTGATATACTGGACCCCATGCCAGACGATTCTCCATATGATAGCCTGAAGGCTGCTATTTTAAAGCGCACCACGGCTTCGGACGAAGCCAAGCTGCAACAGTTGTTTTCTGGTGTCGAGTTAGGCGAACGCACCCCCTCTCAGTTACTCCGCCGCATGAGATCTTTGGTCGACGATAACAACATAGGCGATTTCATCCTCAGGCAGCTATGGACGAAATGCCTCCCGCTCAGTACTTCCGTTATTTTGTTCGTACACGACCCTGACACTCCGCTAGAGAAGTTAGCAGAAACGGCAGACAAGGTCCATGAATGTTTCTTTAAACGTTCCATCAGGCATGTATGTGACCCTTCCCCTTGCACTGACCCACAACAGGATACCCTTGATAACCTCCAACGCCACGTGTCTCAGCTGACACTTACTGTGAAGAACTTAGCTGGACGCCTTATGAAGGGTCGTAACTTCTCGCGCAGGCGATCCCGATCTCGCTCGCGACCTCCCACTTCTGAATTTTAAGTCTCTAAAGTCTGTTATTACCATAAGCGTTTCGGTGACAAAGCCCGCAAATGCACCCAGCCATGTGCATATGCCAGCCCACTCCCTAAAGGAAATGCGACTCAGGGGAACGACCTGGCCAGCCAGTATTGGCGACGGTATTCACTGGCCAAATCAACAGTCGCCTCTTCTACGTCTACGACAACTCCACTGGACCCCGTTTTATCATCGACACCTGTGCCGAGGTCAACGTTATACCTCCAGGTAAATTCAAACGCAACCTCAAACCCGTGGAGTACACCCTACAGGCGGCTAGCAATTCTAAAATCGTGACCTACGGCTAACACCTGTTGACGGTCCACCTCGGACTGCTTCGAAGTTTCTCTTAGATATTCATCATTACCGACGTCCAACACGCAATCATCGGCGTCGATTTTCTCACAAAGTACGGTTTGGATGTTATCCTCAGCCGCCGGAATCTGCTAGACAGCACTACTACCTTTTGCGCTCAAGGTGAAGCCACCACCATCAATTCGATCGGACTTCGAACGGCTTTACCAGAGGCCAACCAGTATATGGTCCCGCTGATGCAGTTTTCTGGAACCTACCAACCAACAGCCAACACCACGGCGCTGAAACATGATGTTTCCCGTCATATTCTCACCAAAGGATCACCCATATTTGCGCGTCCACGCTGGCTGCCTCTAGATAAGCTGAACATCGCCAGAGAGGAATTTGCGGAAATGCTGCGGCTCGGAATCATTCGTCCTTCAAACAGTCCGCGGTCATCGTTTTTACACATGGTCCCCAAAAAGACGGCGGGAGATTGGAGACCATGCCTCGACTCCCGAGCGCTGAACAACGCAAGTGTACCGGATCGCTATCACATTCCGCACATCCATGATTTCTTCATCGGCTTTTCTGGAAAAACGATAGCTTCCGAAATGGGTTTAGTCATGGCGTATCACCAGATTCCTGTGGCCCTCAATGACATCGTCAAGACAGCGATCACAACGACGTTTAGCCTATTTGAATTCGCTTGTGTGCCCTTTGGCCTCAGAAACTTCGCACAAACACTTCAACGCTTCATCGACCAAGTCCTACGTGGGCTGGACTTTGTGTTCGTCAACATCGCTGACATACTGGTCGCCAGCAGCAACGAGCAGAGCATCTGTCTCACTTAAAGTCTGTCTTTGTGTGCTTAAACCACTACGGCGCCACCATCAACACAACAAAATGCATCTTCCGTGCATCTTTCATTGACTTTCTCGGTCATCGCATCGACAAAGACGGCATCAAACCGCTACCGGAGAAAACCAACGCCATTTCCGATTATCCATTGCCTCAAATTATGAACACCTCCGTCAATTTTTTGGGAATGCCAATTACTATTGTAGCTTCATCCGCAGTTGCTCAGACATGCCGAAACCATTGACTGATCTGTTGCAAAATAACCCAAAAAGTTCGTCTTCACTCCAGAAGCCACCACCGCTTTCAATTCCGTCAAGCAGGCTCTGGCTAACGTCACATCCCTCGGCTATTTGAGTACTGACGGACATGCACGGCTAGTTCTGAAGACCGACGCCTCTCAGTCTGTTGTCGGTGCGGTCTTCCAGCAAATCATCGGCAGTGAAATCCGACCGCTATCCTTTTACTCCCGAAAGCTACAACCTGCCCAAACGAGGTACAGCACCCTCGGCAGAGAATTGCTAGTTATGTACCTTGCCATCAAACATTTCCGACATGTGTTGGAAGGACGTCAATTTACAATCCTCACGGACCACAAGCCGCTAACACACGGTTTCAACATTTCCCCCAGACAGATACTCTTCGAGAAAAACCCGCCACTTGAACTTTCTCCTCCAGTTCACGACGGACATCTGCCACATAGATGGTTCTAGCAACCTGTTCGCAGATGCTTTATCTCGCACACACATTCATCACTTATCAATAATTCCCATCGATTTAGAAGCCATAGCGGTGGCGCAACAGAACAACGAGTAATTCAGTGAGCTGCGCTCTCACGAGTCTCTAAAATTCGTTAAGTGAACGCTCCTCTGCTGCGTCTCCAAAATATACTCTGACATCTCGACTGGTAAACCTCGACCTTATGTCCCCTCTAATCAATGGCGAAATGTTTTCAGCCACTTCCATTCTCTCCCATCCTAGAATCCGATCCACCATCAAGTTAACCACCGACCGTCTTGTCTGGCTGACCATGCGCTAGGACATACGTTGTTTATCCTGTCAGCGGAGTAAGGACACCGCCACACCCTCACCACATCCGGCACTTTCAATGTAGGCCTACTTTCACCTTCGGACGGCTTTAGGCATTTGTTGACGTGCATTGATCATTTCACACGATGGTCGCAAGGGACGCCCATACGCGACATCTCGGCCGAGAACGTCGCACGAATGGTTATGAAAACTTGGGTATCCTTTTTCGGCGTACCTACCTCCATCAATACCGACCGCGGTTCCCAGTTCGCATCCACGCTGTTTCGCGACCTGCAGCATTTACTCGGCTGTGAACACTTTCGAACAACCGCCTATCACCCAGCATCAAACGGCCTAGTGGAGCGTTTCCACCGTCAGCTTGAAACTGCCATCCATGCTACGACATCCGGCTCAAACTGGACAGAAAACCTACCACTCATTCTGCTTGACATCTGTAACACCGTGAAAGAAGTCACCGGCTGCACCCCGGTTGAACTCGTCTATGGCAGTACTTTACGCCTACCAGGTGAAAAGTTTACGGATGCTAGAACCACTGGCGAGATAGACCCAACGTCATACTTCACACGTCTGAAACTACGCATGAACAGGTTGAATCCAACCCCAACGAGGACCAACACGAGGCAGAATCAAGTGCGGTCGTCCGCACAAACCACCTGTCCCTGCTGCAGACTACTTAGAGTGGTGTTGTCCGTCTTCTATTCGAGCGTTTTCATAACTAAACTAACGCTCCATGGGGAGTTCAGTAACGCTTGTACAGCATTTTGTGCAGCATCATGCTCATTGTTTCTCACATTTCTTACCGTCTCCAAATTCACATGTATACTCGGTTGAACCATGTGAGTTGATTCAATTAACGAAATACGCTCTTCCAAGGTCGCCAGCCCTGTGCTTTTTCTCCGTGTTCGTTGTCACGTGTGTAAGGATTTTGGAACAGTCAACGGCTAACGGAATCCGCATTTATTTCAACGCACTTTCAAATTCATCGGTCGTCCGAATTATCTCCGTTGTGACTTCTAAAGTAACGTGGAACTATACGACACATTGATTGGATACTTTATTCCTTGTGGTGTAACTCTAAACGACGCACCTTGACGAACTAATGTGAGTCAGTTGGTTTCATTTTTTATCACTTGTTTTGATTTCGTATCCACACCCGAACTGTATATAGCGTTTAGATCCACTACAACTCCCCGCTAAACTGACTGAACCTATCGCAATGTGGCAACTACGCCTATTTAATGCTAAGTATTCTCATGCAAAAAGTGAATTTGTATTTTTCACTCAAAATTGCCAAACGCCCCCCCACCAAGATGCACGAATTCTCTGGTTAATGACGCGCCTTTGAGAAAACAGCACACATAATAACCGCGGAATAAATATACATCGTGGCTATATTTTGGATTTGATCAACATTCTTTTTTCATCAGTCTAGAGCAAGCGGCGAAAGGCACCGTTTATCAGTCGACTCAGCGATTTGACTATTGGTACATGGTTTCGAGGCAGGGGCCCAATGTACGCGAACGTGATCACCTTTTTTTGTTCAGTGTCGCGCTAGCTTCTGTTAGTCTGAGGATCGGGCACTGAAAGCAGGCTGTAGCATCACTCTTGAGGATAACGGTAAGTAATGGGAACAAAATAAGATTACTGGCATGAAGATCTTTTGAGCAAGTGAGAATCTTGCAGTACTTCAGAGCGAACCATGGAAGGGCTGATAGTGACCTCGGACAGAAGGTCGTTTCGTTAGTCAACAACCTTAAAATGAGAAAGCTTTAGAGACCGTGCTTGCGCAGCTTTCTGGCGTGTTCACGTCGGCCACCATTATCAGCCTTGTCGAAGAACTGGTTTACAAAGACTAGTATATACAGAGGACACGACAAACAGATCACCGCGGAGTCGTCGAAATTCAGGTGGGTGCAGAACAAGGATTTCAAGTGAAGAGTTGTACGCCACATTTTTTGGGCCGGCGACTAGCTTGGTAGCCGTGCACTGGACATGTTCAACAGTTGTTATGCCTTTCTTCGGGCCCGTATATACAGCCTGATTAACACACTCGAGGAGCAGTCTTATATATACCCCGTAAAACGTTTGAAACGCTTTCTTGTCTATGCCGGAAAAATTGCGCCCAATTACCCTCAGGGCGGCAAGTCTCTTTTTTGCCGCCATCTCGTGGTGATATGCGAGGGATAAGTTAAACGACGGCCAGATGCCCAAATCTCTCTCCAGATCGTTTTCTGTTATATCTGATAAGCTGAACGCACTATGAATCACGAAGCCATCACCAAAATCTCCACCAAGTTACATGTGAGTACACTTATTGTCATTTAATGGGACACTGTAACCGTTCGGCCAGCGTTTAATGGCGTCCAGATCAATCTGTTGTGCACTGGGATCAGTGGCATTCCAGATTTTTAAATCGACGAAAAGAAGGGCGACACGGTGTGAACGAATCCCGACTGTGAAACAGTTCTGTCTACAAAGTAGATTGACGCTCCATAACCCGACTTAAGCCAGCGGCTCCTTCAACACTTATCCTTGTGCTGTAGCCTAAGGCATGGCAGTAGACGACCCGGGGTGTAGATTCCTCCGTGGGTGAGATTCAATTCTCCCACGGAGGGTCTGTAACTCAAGGAATCGACCTAATTCTCACAGTCTGTATGGTTGAGGAATATTCCGAGTGCACAGAAATACTATGGTGAGAATGGCGGGGTTTTATGTCTACCTCCAAGTTTGCGCAAATTATGAACGACAGGCCCTGGCAACACTTCATGCTGGGGGGAGGCCTACAAATTCCATCAAGGATTCAGTGCATTTGCAGATAGATAACTTATTTATTGCTAAGGTCCCAATGTTTTGGTGGAAGTGGTTGTGGAGCCAGTTGTGCAACCGACAAATTTTTGATGGCGAACGTGCACGCCCATAAATTTAATGACGTTGGAAGGCAAGATATCTCCTGTTAACCACTAGTATGGACGATTCAAATCCTACTATAGTTTTAGCTCACCTTCCGGGAATTTTAGAACCCACCCGATTTTTCTCGTTGACGTGCAGCGACATCAGTTGTTTCGACAATGGCGTGTAGTTCAAAAAACAAAATATGAACGACACACCTCCCAACATGAACCCTTGTGGAACGCCATTTTCTATGGGGAACCACTTCATTAACTGTTTATTCACCTTGACTTTGAACGTACTTTCAGCTAGGTAGTCTATAAAAGAAGCAAGTAAGCACTAGCGAATACCCCATTTACGAATTTTTCGTGGCATGATAAGGCGATCGACCTTGTCAGAGCTGTTAGCAAGTCAAGGTAAACCACACCTGTGGTCAGTTTTGCACCGGTTGTCTCCGCCCAAATGTTAAGAACATTCAGTAGTTTCCTGACGACTGTGTATTGCATACGATAGCCGCGATGATGAATACGAGTTTTCGAACCTCGGCCCTGATAGGGTCATCCAGTAAGCTGTACGTTGTTTTGGTAACCACTGACTGCAACCCCAATGGTCCGTTATTTGCTGGATCACCGCCTCTACATTTAAGGATGAGTGTATACGTGAACTTTTTACAGAATCCTATTAAACAGCTAGATGACAAGGGACGATTCAAACTTACTGCTAGTGATTCTGTTAATTCTTTGGCCTGGCTTTCCACGAAAACAGGAGATTACACACCTGGACCGGGTGGTTTGTGGGTAGGGAAATTTTCCAGTATTTTTTACTGAATTATACGCAGAACCTCTTAGTAATCCAGTTAGATCACTACTTACGTAGTCATGAGTCACTGACGGGTTGTAATTATGCACAATTGCGTTCTGCTGCTAGGGCGATAGGTGCAACTCACCTACGTTGTTGAATCCGTCGTAGGTCCTTAGGGAAACGTCTTACCACACATCCTTTAGTAGTTATCACAAATAAACTCAAGAAAACTGAGGTCAGATGCACTGGTCAGCAGTCTTCAGCTTTTTCTTCTTCCCCTACTGAACGAATACTAAGCCGGTCTTCTCCAGATTGTAGCGGCTGCAATAAATATTTCGATGTCCGTATTCATTTGTACCTGTTCGATGATTCCCGTTCTTACCTACTTTTGTTTCGGTCAAGTTACCGATTTGTCAACCTCGGTCAAGGCACTAAAAACACAACTTGCCCCGTACCTCGCTAACTTGACGTGTTTCTCGTTACGCTCTATTTTCCAGGGTCGATACTAACACACGGAGGTCACAGCGCTGAGTCCTTGCTTTTCACTATCGATCGGTTTTCGGTAGTTGATACTGACTAGGCACTACTCTCTTTGATCAGTTTCAACAAGGCGTCTGCAGCGGTGGCCTTCTGAAGGGTGTAGATGAAAAGCTATTTCTGTAGAACGTCGCTTCGGAGTGTTCTCATGCCTTCAACGTTACTGTCTGTCTCAGGAGCCCTACTAGCATCTAGATTACCCAACTTTCCTATTGATCCCTATAAACTTGAATTTCCGTTGTCACAAGCACTTTCGCATTCAATGTATTAGGCTCTGCTTCGATACCTCTGAAAAATTGAGTGACAGTGCCTAGAAAATTATGCTGGGCACTTTCGTTTTTGGCGGTAAATTTACAAAACCGTCTGTCATCCGCAACGTTGCCTAGTCACTTCCGAATGGATCCCTGGCCTGAATGTCGCTGAAGAATGCGTTGGATTTTTTTTCGAAAATTCTCTGCTGGGTCCGTTCCAAAGTTGGTTTTATATTCTTCTTCCATTTGAGAACCACTTGTCCCATCTGTCTTGAGTAGACCAAACCTGATCTACTCATCCGGGTGTACACAGTTTTCGTTTTGTTCCCGTTTGTCCTCCATTATTCTCTTCTAGCACACAAGACTTCCCACTGGATCACTTCGTGGTGATGGTGCATGTGTATCGGTTGCCACTTA
Source organism: Paragonimus westermani (assembly GCA_008508345.1). Taxonomy (NCBI): domain Eukaryota; kingdom Metazoa; phylum Platyhelminthes; class Trematoda; order Plagiorchiida; family Troglotrematidae; genus Paragonimus; species Paragonimus westermani. Next base: position 33,226 of record QNGE01001268.1, on the reverse strand, counting down.
CACATGCGATTTTGGTTGCTGGGTGTGAACGCTGCCGAAAAATTTAACGTATTTAACAAGCATCTGGTGCAGGCACGCCCAAAATGAAGTTGTTTGAAGCAACGGTCATTCTCTCCCAGAGACTCCATAACCTACGAGCCCAGAAGGTCGTTTAGGTTCCACAAAACATTGCGCTGAATGAACTCATTTGATAAAAGTCAACCAGCGGTTCGCGAAGAGCGGTGGGTAACCGGTATCGACCAGGCGAGCGAATTAGCATGCCAGTGCTGTGTTCAACCGGGATGGCAAGCTGCCGTAGCACCGGATTCTACTATAACGAGCATCGAGGTAAAACATTTCCTGAGTACATGACGCACTGAAAAACGGGCCACAAGCGGAGCCGGGGAGCCAGGACCAACTGCGGCTCTATTTTACCGGTGTATCTCGTTCGTAAGGTAACCAATGAAAAATCAACAAGACTGAGATTTGTTTGAAATCACAAGTACGGCTTTGGTTCCGTTCATGAGATGGCGCTTTTTCAACTCAATGGTACCAAGGTCGGCTTGCAACTCTTAAGAATCACCAGCTCTCCAGGTTAATTTGTATCGTCAGTTTAAAAAACAGAATTACCGTATATGAGTCGGGAGGCTCGGAAATAAGCCGGGAGATGAAAGAACATTCATTATTGACTTCCGAGGGAACCCTGTGGAATTCAAGAATGAGTAGGAAGTCCTAACTTGTACTTGCTCCAAAACTTGGCAGTCATGGATGGACGTGAATAAGTGTATAGTCTCTCTGCAGATTCTACTACCTCTCGGTTACTGAACGATAGAACCATGTAGGACGTGTCCGAATTCCTTGGAGGAATCAGGAAAGAACTTATGCGATGGGTGATAGTCGTGGACCTCCAGTAACCCTTCTGCATACGCTCAGTCTACTGGCAATGTGTATCGATAATATGGTACTTGAACAGTCGCGCCTGTGATGAAACTTGCGCCTATAAACTCTGAGCCTGCTGAGTAATCGATTTCGATTTGAAAAAGACGGTCGTAAAGGCGAATTCCCTATTAACGAGTTTTAGTGGGTACAATGGGTAAGGGACAGAAGTAGAAAGCGATAACTTTTGCTGGTTCCGTTTCTCCAGGCAAGGAATCTCTGTACCAGAGGGACAATTGCACGTCACAACTTTCCTTGGTTGTAGTGGGGTTAAAGTGGAGAATAAATAAATGCACGCCTACTGTTAGTATACACCTAGACCTATAGCTGGGTGAATGTAAACGATTAGGTGTGAGACCTTGGCAGACGTACATACACATGCGGCTGTGCTCAGAAGAGTATGCTGTGGAGCAGACTGATTGTCAGAGTGGTGATCTAGGAGAATTTTGTGTTCAGTCACTGACGTGGAAATCACGATATTCTAACAGGAAGTTCCAGGATATGTAGACCAAAACCGAGAAGAAACCGTGCCTTAAATCAAGTCCGCATTACCAAATTCTTGGTATCAAGGAATTCCTTCTGAGTAAGCTAGTATCCGCACAGATGAACAAGAATCTGCAAGGATGGTCAAGGCTTCTCAGAATCATGGGTACCAAAATTGGATCACCTCTCTGTCTGTGATGTTCCAAGAAGAAGAGGTTTAATTCGTGGAACCTCTCAACGTAGGGCTTGCGAGCTCAAACCAATGAGATCTTTTGTCGTGCGCCTTTGGACAGTTTAAAAAATAAGTTTCTTTTTCTTTGAGTGAAAGTACCAAACAAGGTTCTTTGCTGGAATTTTCCAAACGGGTGCTTCGGAGACGCTAATGTGTTATCAGCTTTCTTGGCGCTCTCCTAATTATTGGGAGAACCCGAGAAGGTGTGCAACACACTGGTGCTAAGGTCATTTCTCTGCGCGTAACTTGCAACTGTACTCCGTCGAAGGAGTGGGGCAAATTATTTTTCTGCCTGATATGCATGAATTTGTAGTTGGTGGCACTGAAATCGGTGCGGCTGGATTCGCACCATTTGTAAGTGGCACTAACATTAGTCTATAGGGCGCCTGCATCAGAGTTATCACAAACAGTATGCCAGATTTTAATACCATCCACAAGCAGCATAATGGGGATGATACCTCGGGTGGCGTGTCGTTTATGAAGATGGTTGGAAGCAGTGGCCCCAGGACGGATTACTCTGGAACTCCGCTGGGGCTGAGTCCGGCAGAAGATGCGGACGAACCCACCCGCACACAATATAAACGGTTTGATAAACAAGATTGGAGCCAGCGGAGACATTTACTCGTGACATCACAAAGATGGAGATTCTCGAGCAACACAGGATTTTGCACTCGATCAAAGGTTTGGACAAGTTTAAAGTAAGTAATATCAACCCCCCTGTCCTCTGTCGGCAACATTGGTCCAATGGTCTACGGCTAACAGCAAGTTAGCCGCACATGTGCGACCGCGGAGTAATTCGCGTTGCTTGATGCGGGAGAAAGCTTAAGTTAACATATGTCTAGATAGTGAATCGGGACTAGCGCTCCACCAACCTTCTGCACACAGGATGAGAGGGCAAGCGGGCGGCAATTGCAGGGGCGACTGTGCTGTCCGCCTTTGAGGGTGGAAGCGATATTCGTCGATCTCCAGTTTTCGGACACCGTTCCTACATCAACTGACTGTGTGAACCGCAGGCTTTGCGGGACTGTTAATTGTGCATCTCCAGGTGCAAGGATCAAGGGAATATGCATTCTGGCACGGGAGACGTGAGTTCAACCCCCAGAAGTTTCATTAACACATGTACTGTGGTATCTGCCGTTCAGGTTCCTCCAGAAGTTTTAGCATTTTTTGCTATGAAGCGCTTCAGCACCCCGCTGACATACACAGTGCCGTAGGAGTTAGACAGAGCTTCAGAAGCTTCATCATTTAGACTAGTAAACCCTTGCGGGTCGGCTGGATGAGGCATATTGGATTTGGCCTCAAGGGTTTTTGAGACAAAATTATACAAACTTCCGGGATCAATGACGAAGCGCTAGGTTAGGCGTATTCGGAAATTTATTCGATCTTTCCTGATTAGTATGTTGTATTGGTTTCGAGGTCACGCACTGAGAGCATGTTCGTCTTGGTCCTCATACATTTCAACCAGAGCCCATACTAGACGCTTCACGTGGATCATCTTTAACGTTATCGGCCGCAATTGCTGCTGCGGTTACTGGTGGGTTGTGGAGAGGAACGGCGTTGAACAATCTACGGACTCTCAAAGGGTATTACTAAAATGGCTGCACATTTCCTCAGCAGACAACGACGGGTTAAATTGATCCTACGAGACATTATGTAGTTAAGGGTTGAGTGCATTCACCCCCATTCTTCGGAAGTGCCTTTTTGGAACGCCTGCTTCTCAAATATTCTCAGCACTACAAACGAGATCATAAGTTGCTGGAACGTGATCGCTCAAGCCGAGAGCAGCTTCGAATATTAAACTGTTTACCATTAATTCCTCATTAGCGAAGATGTAGTCCAAGCAGGAAGGGCCGTAATCCTCGCGCCGTCTTGTGCAGTCAGTCATATGTTCCTTAAGGCCAGCACTTGTATTTGAGGATAGAAATACTTCAGGGGTTACATCGACATGGCGTTTCTACGAATAAGAGTAGAAGTCAAGTTGTGGTAGGTTGAGGTCAACTGTCATTGGGATATGTGAGTATCGCAGGTAGGGGATACAGTTGAGTCCGGACAGGATTGCCTCGTCACAGTCACAGCAAGGGCAGAAAGGTTGGGAGATCACGCCTGCTAAAAATCCGTTAGGGTTGCATTGTGCAACAGAGCACCAGACGGATTCTGCAACAGCAGTGGGTATTAGGCGAGACAGGGGAGTAGCCCGGATGTACACGAGAGGCAACACCGCCTCCCCTCTCCATTATTCTACCATTCAGAAAAACTGCACAAGAACAAGCTTTGAGAGGTAAGTGATATCAAGTTTCAGTGATATATCAAAATAAACGTTCATCGGAACATCAGCTTGTTGCGCGCTTTATTTGAATGGTCGTATTTTAAAGCTCAACCGAAAGGTGGGAATTAGTCGTAGGAAGTAAAACCCTCCGTTAAACAGTAATAAAATGAAACATCTATGGAGATTCGATAATATTTTGGCAGTGTCGCCCAGGAGTTTGAAAACCAGCAAATTCCACAACAGAAATGATCGTGAGATTGAATAGTTGTGTTTTATCAGACCGTTGATAGGTTTGTCATTCATTCGGCTCCGAGATTAAAATTATTAATTGTTGGAGTTGCGGCGGTGTGAGTGCGTTCTTCTGTAAAGTAGTTTTCCATCCTTGATCGATGATTAACCGTCACTTGTTGACAAATGATGTACAATGTACAAGATTGATAGGGATGTGCCTGATAACTATTATCTCGGCCTACTGCAAGGAGACTCTATTTCGTTCTACATCTCGTTATAGGTGATAGGGTAGTTACAAGGCTCCAAGAATCTCTTCGAGTATCGGGTATTTCAGGGCTTCAAAGAGTTTAGAAGTTGTTTCGGTAAGTACATGAATGATTGCAGTGCTTTTTACGCGCTTGGTCCAAGCAAAACGCCAGGCAATGTACGCTTGACGTATGGTAAAGTGAACGCAATTACTGCTGGGTTTATGTGGTAGATGACTTATCGGTGTATGAAGCATAAGCGATGTAAGAGCAACGGCAGTGGATTACGACGTGTTTAGTTTGCTGACTTCAAATGCTTCCCACTGTACAGTTCCCGTGATACATGCTGCCAATCACGCTTCAACGTCGTTAGGAGAAATACCAGGTTGTCTGTTAGCTCTTTTACATTGGGGCACAACCATGACAACTGCTTTCCTGTATGATGTGCACCCAACAAATCGTCTGCTCAGTGAAAATGAAGTGAACGACTGTAGGCATCTGTTCGAGTGCAACACTTCAAGTGCTGAGTTCACGCAGTGAGTTGCGTTGCTTATGGTAAGTATATAATGACCACGAATATTTACATCTGTCATCGGTTGAAACCTCCGGCAGTAAGTAAGTTGGTTTGCGTGGATTAGTGCAGCAGAAATTCGGCCACAAATTCTGAATCATGTAGAGAAAAACGGTATGCTGCGCGTCATCAGGGACGGCGGTAATAGAATTGAGCACACACATTCCGCACGGAGGCAGCAAGTGCCATTGTCCAGACGTTTTTCTGATGTAGTAAACGTCGAAACCAGCCGTCACATGTAGGTCCTCTATCAGTTCACACTAGGTGCTGTAACTTGAAGGTGTATCAGTTTCCGGATATATACGGAATGCACCATGATTGACCCGTGATGCATGCCTGTGTTCAAGGTGGGGAACACACTTCACTGCATAGGTCATTTGAACCATTCCGTGAGATGACGAGGGAGCACAGACGTGTCAGAACGTTTGTGATGGAAAAAATGGCGGCCCAAATGCAAGCAGTAAGAGTGTCCTTTGGATGCCACACGATATCATGCTACTTTCATGTAAGGAATGTCGTGAGGAAAAATGTAAGTTGATGTGATTAACCTTATAACCACCAATCAGACTCTAAAATGTAAGTGAAAATTTTTGACTATCTATTCTGACGGCCCAACCGAGGTGTTGGAATGGTCAGAATAACAGACCTGAGCTTCATAAGGTACCTTATGTGCAATCGACCGTGTGTAAAGCCTAAGTGGGCCATTGATGTACAGTCAAATTTCGGTGGTTTCCAGTTCTACGTAGTGGTGGTTACGCAACCTCTCATTAGTCAGCAGTCGGCACCTATCGCACGGGTTATTGAACGCACAAATAAACGAAGAATGATTAAAAATTTTATTGTGGACACTCACTAACCATTCGTTGTTAACTCCCTCTATCTACCGGTTCATAAACTTCAGCTACCTGCTCAACGTGTTTTGCTAACGAATTAACGCGAGTTTTTGGCGTCGTTGAGAAAAATCTTTTATGCATCAAGACAAAATATTTCCCACGGTACAGTAGGCATAGTTGATACTTTCTAGCATATTCCGTCCATTACCATTCAGGCGATGTTACAAACTCACATATTAACGGACCATCGCAGTAACCGTTTACTACCTATGGGTAATCTTCAGCCAAGTAGGGCTCCCAGTTGCTGCCCGGGGGGTTTCGAATGATAGGAGAACAATTAACATGCCTGAATTAAATAAAGACAGAGACCGTGCCGACCTTTATGTAACAAGCGACAGTTGCAATACGCTGAATGCCAGCAGCTACTTCAACAACGCGGTCATTGCACCTGGCCCTTGTCATGATATCCGGGAAGAGGCATGTTGTTTACGTATGAGGTAATGGGAACAAGGCTACTTCGTATGGAGAAGGGTACTCAAGAAGATGCTTAACGGTCGCGCACCCTAATAAATGCCCCGTCATTCTACATCCGTGTTACTTAGGCCGACCTTCGTATACCCAGGGAAGAAGTTTCAGTCACCTATCTTAAAGATGGGCGCCATAGTGGCTTCCTTTCCTGTGTTGAAAGAAAACGTTATTCCGTCATACGTATCCCAGCGGATTAGTAGAAGACTGTACCCCACTAGAGGCTGCTTTTTTGAAAGCTCAGGTTGGATCCTGTCTTATCCGACTACGTTGAGTGGGTAGCCGAAAATAAATATCTTGAACGTCAAACACAGATTAGCTGGCTCTCAGAGGTGACGGCTGGAAAGTTCACACCAATCGAGTGATTGAAAAAATCGGAGGTATTACATCGCTACCTACTTTGTGCTGCCTCAGGTATTCCAAAATCTATTTTTACTTAAGATGTGCTTCCTTCGTTGAATGGCCATAATAAGCCAGTTCTAGCGACGCGCACTTCTGAAGTTGAAGCGTAAATTTTTTGGAGGGCATTAGTAGGTCTTTTTTCTACACACATTATTTGTTGTCGCAGTGCTCGAACGTGCTCAGGCGGCATAAATCCGCCTGATGCGTAAAAGTGACAAGGAAAATATTAATTGGAAACTGTTCGAAACAGGCGAGAGCAAACAGGTCAGCGACACATCGAAGTTCCTTTTGGATACAATCAAATCTTTTACGTGTATCGCTGTTCCCGGAGTTATGCCCCAACCACCTTGTATTCAGCGTGCTAAAAGTTGAGCTAGTCTGTGGAATAGCTCACGAATTTTCCAGTTCACATGCTGACATCCGGAATGCGGAATTGTGTGCACTTCAGATAATCGCTTTACTTCCGTTGAATAAGCCCTCCTGGAAGACTCTCAGGCTCCTATAGATTACCCCTGAACATCACGTAAGGAAGGTAGTTCCGGACTGGCTGAACTCTCTTCATACAGGCTGCGGCACTGACTCAAATATCATCGTAAACCGCTTGGTCTTTCCTGCGTACATTCGTACCTCACAACAAATATGTGGTGGTTGGTAGAAGAAAGCAGTAACCCACAAGACATGTTTACGGCGAACATTCATCACAGCAGTTCGGAAGGGAAGGAACTATGTATCCCCAGAACCGGTGTGATTGTCTTGCAGACTGGACCTTCCGACGTCCAAAAATGCACAGCCTGAGAGTTAGGGCGAAATTTCCACACGAACGCGTGAGCATAGCATGGAGTAAAATGATGAAGTATAGGTTTACCTCAAACGAGTGATATATAGTGCAGACTTACAGCAGACAAAGTGGAAGTGCAACCAGTAGGCGGGGGCTTCCGGAATTTTCAAAGAAAAAAGAGTGAAGACCATGTGCATTTGAGATTTCGTTATCAGACCAGTAAGCATCTACGTGGAATATTTCTTGTGGACTCTACCTTCCTACAATATGAACTGTTGTTTGCTCACTGGGTAAGCCGAAAGTAATTGACATCACTCGCGGAAGTTCAGCGGGGGGTCAAGATAGGCGATCACTAGCAGTAGAAGGTCAGGCGCGAAAGCAAACTTCCTTTGTACGCACAGCGCCGAAGTGAGTAAGTGGATTGCAAACGTCTCGGTTGTTGTCAGAAGACGTTGGTAAATCGACCTCAGCGGGCTGACCGTAAATTTATAGATAACCTTGAAGGAGTCGAATGGGGGTAATTGTCATATCTACTCGCGAACAGCAGTCGCATGTGTTCTGTTTTCTCACTCCGGTAATGCATCTATATTCTTTAAAAAAAATTGCCTCGTCGCACACTCAGTGTGCTCAGCTGCAAAAATGAGTTGAATGAATGTGTAGACTTGCTTTGAGCGTGTTCGGCGAAGTAATGGGCCAGGAACGTGGGTCAGCTTATGAATCTGTTCGAAATGGTGCGTTTTATAAAGTCGACTGCGTAGCTATGAAAACGAATAAATTTCGCGAGAAGGATTCTTGAGGATGCGATTTTCCCGTCATTATTTAGCTCGTCGGTGTTTTGGCTGGTATTTGTTTTAAGATGCACTTATTATCTCAAAGTACGTGTGAAGAAAATGTTACGTTGCAACCAGTAACATATTTAATAGATTTTCCAAGCTCTATCACTGGTACAGACAATCAGAATGCATTTGCTTCAAAGGCTTAAAATCGTAAAAATTCACATATAGACCGCATCGTGATGATGTACGGTATGAAACCAGCTATAAGTTTCTGCGACACGGTCTTATAAGGTTTGGTTTCAAAGAACGGAAATCACTGCTGTTAAGGCAACCATGTCAGTCAGACAGGTGGGACATCGTGACGATGTTTTCCAGTGGGGTCTCTATCCTGCAGACCAGCGTACAGTTGTGGACTCATAAAGACTGGGCTTAACAATTCTGCAATTTTTGTGTTCTAACTAATGACCTCATTGGCAGGCTGAATTCATGCCTCCCGGTTCGAAACCATCAGTGTAAAACCACCTGAAGTGTTTTTGGTGGTGTGCATAGCTCCTCTGTCAAGCGTTAAAGTGAGTCAAATTCATGCAGTTTGGTATCTCTGTGACAAACCTGCTGGCACTTATTCAGCCCAATAACTGGTTTGCCCCCAGGTAGGGTGGTTAGACGGTTTAAGTCGAGACATATAACCATAAGCCGTTCCTTCCTATCAGCCACAGCACCCTTCAGCCGCTGGAAGTTCTCTAAACTCAGCTGTGCTAAATATTGGTGACATATTCAATTATAGATTGCATTTAGCAATGGAAACCTGCTTTACACCTTCAAGGTCCCCTGAGAATTCATCTAAGTTATCCTTAGTGCGTATCGATGCAGACAAACTACGGTCTTTTCACCTGGCCCTTTCTACCTGTGACCACGTGAGGAAGCTATGGGGATAGCAGACTTAAGATAAAGGAACCCAACCTTGAAATGTGAAGAAAGGTTGAGGCCTCTCTCGAGAGTGTCTTCCATCCTTGCAACCGAACCCATTGAGAGCAAACAAGAAGTCTATGTGGGGAAAAACAAATGACTTATGGTTACGTACGCCTTCATCCATCTGTTACTGAACCTCTTCAGCACGGTGGCTCTGATGACATCTCTCCATTACTGCTAAACGCGAAGGGGCTGTGCTTTCCCTTCAGCTCAACCTGTTCAAACTGTTGGTGTCTGGCTCCTTTTCTCCACAGTAGGAAAACTAAGCAGTTAGGCCCGGCTAAAAGTTGGGCACTTGGCGAGGCGTTATTGACTACCAACATATTAAGTACCGCTCACTGTGACTTATGGCGCTGAAAAGAATTGCAATTTGTCGCATGTTTGTATCTTAATACCACGAATCTTTCAAACTACGTCCAGCATGCCCTTCTGAAGAGACTCTCTCATACAACCTACCAATTAGAAATTCTTAAATGTACTTCGAAATCCGCTGACTCTAACGATGCAGTCATTGTCGTAGCCTGTGTTCCGTAAACACGCTTTGATCGAAGAAGCGTCCTTTGGTACACGTGATCCACTAATCAGACGGGTTGCCTCCTGCCTTGATGGTCGGATAAAAAAAGAAGGTTGGAGATACCTCAATAGTTCTGCGACATGCTGCCTGTGGAGAAATCCCAAGTAGCGTTTTCAGGCTTCATCTCATCCTTACGTCCATGGAGGAGATGCATGTAAATATGAGGCACGAGAAATCGTCTTTACTTGACGAAAATGTCAAAATTGTCTGCACTTTTTTATCAGTGTGTCTCAAGTTTTGCTTGAACGATGTAAACGAGTCTTGGTGTCGAATATAAGTCATGAACTTTTAAGCCAGGAAGTCCAACATTCTTGCAAATGGCCGTCAAATACAGGAAGGCATTATGAAGTCGGACGACCGTAGCATGCCGACTGCTATCTCTGTGCACTATCGAGATGTACTTTATTGAACGTCACTTGGTTTTTTTCTGAATTTATTTCTCTCCGAGCAATCAAAATCAGACGGAAAATTGGGTATATCAACCGTAACTTCCTTCTTCCTGCTGCTCGCCTAAAAATTTGTAACCACTACACGACACCATTTCGACTATTCCTCCTTTGTGTACAACCATCTGTGCGGGACTGACAGGTCGGCTTTATAAAAGTTCTCATAGCGAAGTTACGGACGGTGTATTCGGCTGATCATCTTCCCTAAAGTGCATAGAGGGCTCACAAATTGTCGAAACCGCTTCTAAATAGTGACGAAAATTCAGGCTGAACCTCACATTCGTATGAATTTTTTGATGACGCCACATCCCCAATCAGGTTTTCTATTCATATGGTAAGACCGCAGAGAAAACAGCCCAATTAATCAACGTTGAATGCTCGAGAAAGGTTGACTACCCATCTTTTACTACTCACGTATTCATACCCCTGGAACAGACAACTAATACGATGCGCGAATATTAATGAATCTCTAAAACGTATGAACCTTTTGAACCTTGTCGAAGGTAATGGCTACTTGCAAACTGCTCATCTGAGGGCGAAATCTTTTGAAACGGGCACGGTGGTCTCCGCATCAAGATAGTCAACAGTGCGCGACAGCTCTCCACATCCTAATTAAGGTGGCCGAGGTTATCAGAAGTACTGGTCGGTGGTTCAAAGCTCATTGATATTTACAGCAACATCGATCCTGCATAGAATTTTAGCCAAAGTTTACATGCAAGTGGACAAAACGCAACTACTTATACGTATGCAGATGTGGTGTAGTTTATGGTAGCTAACGTCATATGATTATTGACCATTACACAAAAGTTGCACATACGCAACATAGTGTCAGACGGAACAAACAAACACCTTGTCTGTATACCTCACGCCACCGTGTTTAGTCTCGTTTTGTCAACCATAGATTTTTGCCCCATGTATCAACCTCTTCCACTCAAAAATTGTTGTGCTGGAAGACATCGATTTCCACGAACCCATCAGCAACGTAGAGCAAACCCGTAAGGGAATTTTGTGACGAACGGATTCTGAAGAACGCTTAGTGACTAACACAATGGTAGTCAAAGATGATCTCGTTGTTTGCTTTCCCTATAATGGATGTTTGATAGCGCCATGCACTTTACTGATCAACACGAGACCAACAGAGATTTCTACCAAAAAATTACATGTTGCATTATTCTTCACAGTCCGCATGAACGTTCTTCATCTTGCCATTCATCATATAAAATTGCGCTATATTCTTGATTCCGCACATGCCCTCATGCGGTGAAATGTTTTGCAACGTCCAGACACTGAAAGCCTACAGATGGCTGACCGGCTTGTGAGATATTCCATTTTCAGAACTTTCCGAGCCCTTGTCGAGGTGCCGCCCGGTTATTGGCCAATTGATCAGCTGTCTTTCCTCACTCCCATACCTACTTCAGTATAATTTCAAAGAAGCTTCAGCAAAACGGTGACGGCAATCAGTAACTTTCGGGTATTGTCATATTGTGGACACGAATCTTATGTTACTTTGTCATTTTGAATATGAACCTGGAAACGGTAGCCAGATGAGACGTGTTTTTTGGTGAAATCACAAAGAGCACTTCGGCGATTTGCGTAGAAATGCGTGTATCCAAAATTATAGTTAATCGCAAATCCTTTCTGTTCACTAGCACCCCTTTTGCGAGCGAATTTTCCAAGCTCACAAGTGGTATGCGGCGGGTTGATGACTAGTTTGGGAGTCGTGCACGGTACATGCTTATAGGCGCGTATGCCATTATGTGTTGTGGCCAGCGTAATGAAGCGCCGGTTCAACAAGAACTCTGTACTGTATATGGAACGCTTTATTGACAGTGCTGAGAGGATCTGTCTGACCAAACCAGGAGTAGCAAACCCATTTTTGCGGCCAATTTTGCTGATAACCGAAATGTAAATTGGACAACACCCGGTTAAGTAGGTTTTCAGGTGGAAGTTCGTGGTCTACTATGGTGAGAGCACTTCAAAACATTAAGTGATTGCTGGCCTGCAATCAATGGCACACCTGCGCACTAAGTGCCACTGTGGGGAAGACTCCTATCGCCTCAGAGGTGTTTCGTCAGTTCGAAACGAAAGTGTAGAGCACTTGAATTGGCCACCGCAAGTTTCCCAGTTGGCGAAATAGAGGAAAGTGTTGTTGTAACATTATCCTTAAGGCTTTCGGTGTAAAGTAGAAATTGGAGGGGTAGGCACTGAACCTTGAAAAACGTTCGGGGTATTTAAACAGGAGATGAAATATGTGATTGACGTCAGCCTAAAAGCCTCAGTTTTACCAAGGTGGGTAACTCATCAAGGCTCCTCACCCTCGACGACACAAACTCTCAGTCCTCTTCAGGGGCTATCACATTGTATTCGATCAAAAGCCCTGAGAGTGAGAGGAGTGAATAACGGGTGAGACGGAACTACTCTCTTTAGCTACCATCAAGCTATCGCTGAAAGCATACGTGTTGGATACACATGTTTGCGCACGGCAAAAACCGTGTTAGTAGGTGAAAAAAAGAGAATCTCGTGAGGGTAAGTTGGGAAATACGTTCTTCAAAAAAACTTGAAAGTGTCTCGAATGCAATGCCACTGAGGTCCACTAGTTGGTTACCAACGGAATAACTACCATTGTCAGCTGTGAAGATGGGCTTGACTGCAGTGGATTTGTATGCAATAGAACGTCATTTCGGAGTGTCTGCCTATACAGTCCTTGGGATGGTTCTCTTGACTAGCGGCTACTTTTCGGTGACCCCCGGAGTTGATCCTACTAAGGTTTGTTATGAAGTGAATTCGGTTGAGATTCGAGACCATCACTTCCTGAAACGTAGAAGTAAGCCGTAATGAGGGCTGAAAACGTCGCGATGTAGAAGTGGACGTTGGTTCACCGCTATTACTTAGCATATCATCGAATAATAATCAATGAATAATGCAGTCTTGTGACATATTTCATTCAGGCAACCCCAGGGAGATACCTGAACGCTTCTACTCGGCGGAGAATATCATTCTGTAGGAAACGTTTGTTTGCACAAGACCCTCATAGAACCCATTCCTGTGAGAGTTTGTTGCCCCCGGACGTCCCTTTTAGACTCCGTTCAAACCGTCAAAACAACCTTTAGAACCTCTAAATTGCCGGTGAGTTAACTGTCCGCAAGTAACCGGAAACGGTCATCATGGAGTTGAGCAAGATAGATAAGCACGTAGGTTGCGCCTTACGAATACTTCGTCCTTCTGTTGGGTCACGCCCCAAATGTCAATGGGTTTCTCCGCGGAATTATCATAATCAAAGAGGAGCGAGGCGTGGTAGCTTGTCTGAACGGTACTGTCAGCCCAAACCAATAGTTCGAATGATAGACCTTTCCGATGTTTGTAACATCAGAAGCATTGGGTGCCCATGGTGTCCATGTGGCGGTGTGGTGAGTATGCTGGCTGCTGGGTGATTCACCTGTGACAAGTGGGCCATTAAAGCATAGTATAGAACCGGGACCATGGAAGCTCAGCGAAAGCTTTTTATTACCAAATTTCGGGGGCAACTGATTCGTAATAGGTCCGGTGGTATTTGCGGATGTCGTCAGTGCAGTGGACTGATAACAGCCAGATAGCTTATCACAGTCACTTCTGTTGGTCGACGCAAGGCGAACACAATATTCGCATGAGCTGCTGGAACGTTTTATTGGTGAGCAAGGGGGTGCTCATAGTTGTTTTCCGGTGTCCTGCCCCCATCGGGGAAACACAGGCGATACAAAATCTGCAAAATATAGGGCGGCGTGAAGCGCGTCAGGTTCTGATAGTGCGACGAACTGCGGGATTTTCTTGTGTCCAAGAAGTCAGTATGACAACCAGTCGTGTTCAGCCGATAATGAAATGGTCGCCTTCAGCCAACGGTCAGCGTCCCCCTTAGGACTATGTAAGGTATCACGAATCTCACATCACTCGATATCCACCACATTCTAAACGAGGGCAGATAAACCGTTGATAATGACTACACATTTACGTCTGCGCAACGACCTAAAAGTGGAGTAGTAATGATTGCAAGTCACGCAACTGTGCAAGATACCGTACACAGTGTCATACAAATGTTCTATACGCATCCACTTGCTTTGAACAGCCGGTTTTGCCCTAAGATTACAACTGATCAACACGCACTGGTCGACCGATTAAGTGCGAATGATCAGACCACTCCAGACTCATTCGTCACAGCCCCATCGTTGCGAGTCTGGTTTGATGGTTCATTGGTAGGTCTTTGAAATCCTTTCAAGTCTTCAAAAATTGGGGACATCTTTTAGAAGCCTCTATATTTGATGCTACCAAAGAGACTAGGCTAGAGGCTTCCAGTCCCACAGATGACAGCTGGCAATTGTTATCGTTAGGAGCTTCCCCGAACCCCTCGGACCTGCTCGAGCCTTTATATCCGAGTCCAGTCATGCCAGTTTAGGCGGGAAGGAAAACAGGCTCGTTGCAGAAGGTGGATGATTCACGAAATACTATTTGTGTGTTGTTAACCAGTTGTATGGTAACATGACGTACCATCTTGTTCCTGATAATTCGTTCTGGTACACTTAACATCGCTGACATGAGGCTGGCCGGTCAACGTTTCGGAACTACCTTTCTTATGCTCTCATTGTGAATCAGGATTACTGTTCCTAGCGCCTAAGCTTTCGATAACCTTTTCCACATCTTGTACAATATATGCAGCGAGACAAGTTGGCGTGCCAAGACTTCCGCTAGTGGCTGCAATGCAGCATGATAGGTGTCATCGAGTATTCGTGCCGTATTCCCTCAATCCTCTTCAAAGGTTGGCCCTCTACATTATAAGATAAACAGATGTGAATGAACTACCAACATGCTCAGCATACGACCTTAGAAATGAACTGAACACAAATTCCGTCCTTTATGATTTCGCCGTTAGAAAATTCCCTTTTCCGTTGTCAACGAAACCGACGACCATTGGGTAGACTGACTTAGCAACATCTAATAAAGTTTTGCTCTCAGTTCAGGTTCAAGGCACTCAGCCAGGTTAACTTCAAATTTCAGGAGATATTCTGTCTGAACCCACCAGTTCCGTAGTGTCGCCACCTATGTCCCAACAAACGTTTGAGGACACCGCGCAATTCCGAATTACTCCAAGACCGTATTCATCACATTCTGGGATTTGCAACACATACACTTCCAACAAAGTGGATATACCTGCAGATTGTGATGATGATGATAGCTTGAAAAATAATGTTCGGTGTTTTACGAAAGCCCTAGCGGCAGTTTTCCCGGTAAGTGTCACAATGGATATGCGGTTTACGACCGTTTTGTGAAACAGTCAGTGCAGTCGAAAGGCGACAAATTTGTCCCAGCGAACGTTTAGCATTCGTACATCAAATAAGGCTGGTACTAGTAAGTGTCAAGAGCTGGTTTAGGAAGTCCAGTCATTGAAGGATGAAAGTAGGATCACGGCCGACAAGGCCCTCACTGTAGAGTCTTCCGGCTGGAGGGTTGCGAGTCCCCACGCCACTGTCAAGAAACAGGATCAAAGCTCACTTCTTAAGGGGTGCTGAGCTAGAACGACTGTTCGGCATTCGTTCGACATGGAGTTCGTCAAGCTTGGACTGCCTGATGAGGTGGTTAACTCCTGTAATGATCAACGAGCCAAATGCACTAAAGAGTCCACTGTTACGTTCAAGGATGGTTGGTATGATGTAGACCCGCTGTAGTGGGTTGACGGTGTGAGCCTTCCTGAAAACTAACGAGTAGCTAAGAAACGTATGAATTTACTAGGTAAGAGACTTCGCCACGACACCGGACTAGCGCGTATATACAACGCGACTGTTAGGACACGTGACCAAGGGTTGTGAATCGAGAGTTGACACCAATGAAGATAAGACACTTTGCGTCTGTAATTTTCCCCCTCCCTCGTCCACGGCGTTAAATCCAAATAATTCTGGGAAAACGTTGATAGTACTTGAGTGCACGGCGGGATACAAAGACCTCTTTGAACAAAGTCTTGGCGAAAGAGCAGTTCTGACGAACGACCTAGTGGGCGTTTTGTTACTGTTCCGGAAGGGCTTACTAATTCTGACCTCAGATATGAAGGAAACGTGTTCGCAGCCAAAGGTTCCTGAAAAAGACGGGTGGGCATTGACCTTCATCCGATGAAGTGTCGGGTCACTATCCTGCCCAGTGGACCCGCATGAGATTGTCATCCATCTTTTGGGGGCTACTTCTTCGTCCATCCGCGCGTCAGATTTGCTCAGGAAGACTTCGATCGATAAGCAGCACTGATTCAACAAGTTGTTTTGTGTTGACTACTGCTTGGTACAGGCTGACCTGACTTGGATACATTTGGTGACGCCAGATATGTCGCGTCCGACGTACGCGGAATGTTCCTCTTAAGAAGAATTAAGTTGATAGATGGACGTCCAACATGGTCGAGACGCTGGTGGATATGCCACCGGGTGAGAACGCATCCGTGTAAACGGTATTGAATCCACAGTCACGAGGAAGCACCTGGGATCTAACGGCATATGCTGGTAGATTGTGTCAGTTTTCGCGCTCCTGTGCTCAGGAGACAAATAAATCGGAGAGGCTCACCGACCTGTATTGCATCGGTGTACGACCATATTGGATTAATTGCTCATCTTGCTCCCGCGGTCGGAATTTACCTTGGTGCTTATAACCCGCGACTATCGTCTAGGATACACCCTCAGAGGGAAAGCGCTGAAGAGAATAAGAGAAGTGGTCACTTAAAAGTGTAACACAAAGTGGCGCCGCCGCTTTTAATTGTGATATTACAGTATGTGCTTCTCCGGAGTCCCGTGTCCTTCATACCGCTGTTATTGCCCTTAGAGCTGACCGTTGGTTGCACTCAAATAGAAACACAACAGTACCCATTTGTCCCTTGTCCACGCTCAGGTTTTCTTCGGCATATTCACTCGTTTGCGTCAGAGGGTTCCGTTTGTGACATGGTCGTCCACTACCACTCTTTCATAGATCGAAAGTAATCCAGCTAATGGTCTCGAACTTTTGAGTGGCAGTTTGCTTGACTAACTTATTATGCGTATAACGTATAAGTGCCATTAACTGCCGCTTCCCGACAACGCGTTGGCCATTGGTGACCGCGGGATCTAAAACGACGGGTGACTGATCAACGTTCCAAACCTTGGGGGAGGAGGGCAAAGGCCACACAAGCGTCTCGAAGTGAAAGACCTCGCATAAGACGTGTCCTGAGGATCCTGTCGAAGAGATTTATCGTTTAGACCGATTTTAGACAGTAAAATAACTGAGAAGGAGACATTTACTGACGCGCGTAGCCAGCTCCCAATTGTTATGCTCAGATTTACATATATTCAGGTTTGGACGCTGAAAAGTCGCTGTGCGTGTGAGCCACGAGTGCAGTATTCTCCAGCACTGTAACGAACCACAGACTCCGAGGGATTAGTAGAGGGTTCATGCTAGCTGAGGGCCACTCGGGATTAACCAAGGTGTTTTCAGTTAGCTTTACTCAAAAATAAACAATATATCTGAGTTTCACTCCTGTCAGGGCTCATCAGTAATGCGTGGTCATGCCAAACACCGTAGCCTGACTGAGGCTTCAACTTCAAAAGGGGCCGGCCAAAAGTCTAAGGGAATACGGCAGCTGCGTGCAAGTGTGACCGGTGTTCAGGCTCTATGAAAACACCCCATCACCCGGACATTTAGCAATATCCGTTAACAACTGTTACACTGCTCTCGCCGTTGGGCCATCGAAAGAACAATACCCTTAAATGGCTTGTTGTCACGTCTATCTGCACGCATGTTGGCAACAATAGCCGGCTCGTAAGGGCTTGCATCACCCACACCAAGTGTGCGCTTTGTCTCGATCACTTCCATGACACCAGCCCCTTCCTCACTAGATTCCATTCCGCTATACTTGCTTCCGACACGATACTCACTGGTGTTATTCACAGATGTTTCTACCAACTAAACTTCCCGACATGTTTTATTATCGCATGATTGAAGAGCCTTAGACTCAATAAACTATCACCAGCCAAAACTTTGGACTTTGCAGTCCTCGAAGAGCATTGCGTTGATCATGTTGTTTTTGACACCATCTACAGTGAATACGCTGTCTCCCACGGTATAACTATTTTGAAGCTTATCACTGAGAAAGAATGACGTCACCCAGCTCACCGCTCCCACAGCAGCCTGGGACTCCATGTAAACTCTACCGACCCACTGGCAGCAACTTAACATTTTGCCTAGATGATGCACCTTGGCTGATCTCCGGTTCTTTATCGACCGCTGATGTCCGACAGCCTCTTTAAAGTGTTTTCTGATTGACAGAACTGCGCGAGGCTACCGTAATGCTTATGAAATCAACTTCGAATAGCAACTCACCACGCATTAGTACGTGCGTAAATCCAGAAGTTGCTGCTCGAGGTCACGCTTTCCTTGGACATGGGCACCACCTCAAATTCCGAGCAGTAGACCTTTCTCAGAAGCCACATGTTCAGGGTTTTTGACAGCACCCTACATGCTCATTGTTTGGCAGTGCACTGAGAACGCCATGTGGAGTCCAGCAATCGAAGAAAGTTCTGGCACGTCATTGATCGCCATGTGTTCAGTCTGCTCCACAGCCAGACGAGCATCTAGCCTCTTTGTCTCCCAATTTCATCTGCATGAGTCGCATGTTCGACGGAAGCCAAGGTGCCACCCAGCCGCTGTTGGTTACACAGGTCCACGAAAAGTGGAGTGATACAAAAAACCTGTGAGTGCAAATACAAGACACTTCTTAGCCCTGTATCTCCTTATATTTCTCTCACACGGAGTGGAGTGAAGGGGTACCAACGGACTCTGTTCAAAATAAAGTTTGAAGTGCGTCTTTGAATGAGTAAATAGCGCTTTCCTCCCTTGTGTTGCGATGACCAAAAATGCAGTTGCCACGTCAAATGCACACATATAGAAGGTGGCGATAAAAGCTGTATCAGAAAGAAGAGTTGTCTTATAAGGCTGCTACATCACCTCTTCTTTAACCGAGCTGACCAAGTCAGTTACAACATCTTCATTCACCTTGAGCGACATTAGCCTCGCATTCGCGAGCAGGCGGTGTGCGAAGAAAACCAAATGTCACTCAGCATTTCGGTAACCTTGCCAGCAATGCTCAGCCCTGAGAACGTGGTGGAGAAACAGTGGCTTTGAAATCAGCCGAAGCCCATTTAAGAGACGTGTCTTTTGGTCGCTATCAGCAAGGAAAGGGGAGACGCGAGCACCGGACTAAAACTAAGTCACGGATCACGCAGACCAGGAGCTGCAACTGAAGGCCAATTTCGTAGTTTCTGCTTCTGAATTATCTCCTAGACCATTGTGCTTATTGTAGAAAGCACAAGCATGTTCAGTCATCCCGACGATGGAGGCCCCAAGCACAGACACGGGTAGTTACCGTACTGAAACTGAACTAAAACAGTAGTCAGAGTAACCTACTCCGAAACCCACCAAACGGGACCGCCGAAAATTCCTTCTCCCAAGAAGTCGGAACAGAAGTAGCCTTCTGGGGCCGCCTCCTGCAACTCAGAAAGTAATTTCTTGGCCCATCTCGTTGGATACTTCTATCAGTGGTCTCATTGCACGGCGCGCATCGCTCCTTTTCGAACTTCACAACCACCAGACGAAGAAGTCAAATGTTCCGTGGGTGAAATCTTTCAAACACCCTCCCAAGAGGCGGAGGTTAACAGAGACACGGGGGCCGCGAGTCTCGGCCTCAAGGTTGCTTGCCAAGTCTTCTGCAGGGTAGATAGCGTAGGCGCAAGTTGTGAATTCGCGCTCGCGGCCACAAAGAAAGGCTGTCAGGGCAATTTGGAACAGCCCACTGAGTCCAACCCTACCAGTCCCTTCATTCTCAGGTTTTATTATCCAAGCCCCTCCTAGCACTCTCTTCTCCCTTCCTCGCGAAATCGAATGTTCAGGTAGTATTCAAACGCACGTTCACAAGCCGTCTGAGCTTGTTCAATGAACTGCCGGAAATCAGTGAGTTCATGGCACAAAACTTCATATTTTCGCTTTCGCAGAGGCATACCTTACAGGTGAGTGTCTCCAGGTATTTGGTTTAGTGAGCTGAATTCACACGAGGAAGAATGCGGGCTTGTGTGAGTTTCCTTTAACAGTATCTCTCGCCATTAAAGGTTATCGGTGGCTCTCATTCCTGTGATGAATGTGACGCTCTGAATCTTTGACCGGCATTGCGTGGCCAAGACACAATTTTGGTGGGGGTTATTCATCATTCTTTCTCATCTGACGTCTCCGACGACATTCTTTTAGTGAACCTAAATAACTGCTTGGAACCAACATTTTCCCATCTGCCTCTTACGAATAACTTTAATGCATCCAAGAGAAACTGGGCATCACTTTCTCACCAGAACTGTGAAAACCCATTCTCAAACTTCTTATCGACGCCAAAACGACAGAAGGCTTGGGCACAGCATGTCAACACCCCGGCGTGGCATCGTTCTGAGCAGACCCCTTCTTTACTAGACGTAGTTATCACCACTGAGAGCCACCTGGCGGAGACAGTGATCGTCTCGCTATCACCTGGACAGAGTGACTACTCTTCGCTCGCATTTGATCTTATGTCGCTGGTTGCGAAAACCAGCGAACGGATCCAGAGTTTCAACTTTTAATCGGGCTGATTTTAACAGCCTGAGAAAGTACCTAGGTTCACCTCTCCTTGATCAGGATTCCGTGGACCGGAAATACCGTGCACTTCATGGCGCAGTTTGAAAAGCGGACGGCTTAGTTGTACCGCGCAAACCGTGCATATTCTGTTTTCAGCCACCCCTTCCGTGAAAAGTACGTCGTCTCCTCGAAGACTGTATCCATTTATTCACAGAGCCTAAACTTGCACGAAACTCGGGGGACCCAGGTGTGTACCATATTTTTCAAAATAGGTATGGACTGGAAGACCGTGAACACACCCAAGTCATACAAGAAAAGATTTCCCCTAAATTCCGCGGGAGCAGAAATTTTTATTTGAGCCTACTCGACGACTAAGAAGGATTAAGCCCTCAGCACTTTTGTTGCGATTGCCTGACTAGGAGACTCCAGCTGACTCTTTAGTTGTGACCGGGTTGTTCAGGGAGCACTATTCGGAAGAATACAGCTTCCTATCATCGAAGAGGCGTCCCATCCTATCCCTGCACAGCTTCCGGCAACCATCGGTCACTGACGAGTTTTCTGTGATAGATGTTGAAGAATATTTATTCAAGCTTAATCTGTGCAATGCAGTGCTTCCCGATAAGATCTATCCCAGAGTACTCAAGGAAGCAGCTGCTAGTCTGGCAGAACCCCCTTATAAGCTATTTGAGCAAACACTCCAGACTTGCACTCTCCCTGTTGTAAAGAGAGAGGCGACGGCCAAACTCATATATAAAGCAGGCGGCCGACACTCTCCCGCTAGCTATCGGCCAAACCGTTTTGATAGCACGCCGTACAAGATGTTGGAGCGCCTATTGAAGCGCACTATCCTCAGTCACTTTTTAACAAACCACCTCCTCTGCCCGGCATGAATTTCTTGTTAGATGACCATGGATATCAAAAGTGCTTATGTTCATTAATAAACTGCAGGAGGCCGAAGACAATGTCCATATCTCACATGATGTCTTCCTTGATCTTGTTCCACTCGGCCCCTAGAGCACAAACTGGAAACATGTGCTATAAACTACGTTCAAAGTTGAAATCGAATCAGACCATGTGCCTCCGTCTTTCATTTTTGCAGGCGTCCTCAAGGGTCAGTGTTAGGTTCTCTGTTGTTCCTGATTTACATCAACTACCTGCAGGACAGGATATCCAGCGACGCCCTTCTTTACGTCGATTTAAAAATCTGGAATGCCACTGATCCCAGTGTACAATAGATTGATCTAGACTCCATTAAATGCTGGACGAACGGTTACAGTGTCCCATTAAATGACAATAAGTGTACTCACATGTAACATGGTAAAGATTTTGGTGATGGCTTCGCGATTCATAGTGCGTTTAGCTTATCAGATATAATAGAAATCGATCGTTTTAGCGCATAAAAAATGTGGGGAGTAGAAAGAGTGAAAATGCTAACTCTAACTTCAACGCAGTTAGCAATAGTTAGCAAATAGGGTCACTACAGAGCTTTCCCGCTGGAAGACAACCAGAGAGTTAACTTCGATAATTTGAGAGTTTAACAGTTAAATGGAACCGCTGACTCCGGCATGAATGTTCCAATTTACTCCCGCCACACAGCTCGCGTACACTTCCGGTGGAAAGAGAGATGGAAAACAACTGAAAATGGTTGAGGAGCACGGTTGGGCAGCTTATTAGATGTAGGCAGAAGGGAAATTGGGAACAGACACGTTGTAGTCGGCCTAGTAGGGCCGTAGCCTTGCTCACGTCCATCGTAGGCGATCTTAACAGGAATTCGAGCTTTCCAGCGTTTTCTCGCAATGCACGCACTCAGTGCACCATGTAGCTGATGGGTGGTTAATTCCAGGTATCTAGAATGTACAGTGCTCATAAATGGAAAAAGATAACCCCGGTGGGCTTTCTGATTTCATGGCGTCCGAAAAAATAAGGATTTCTTATGCTTTCAACGAGAAAACGTCGCATTGACAGGCTGCTGTGGGTCAGGCCATCTAAAATCAATTAAAAAAGAAGTGAGACAACAAAAATTAGAGAGGGCGGACGTCCACATAATCTGCGAATTGTACTGGACTCTGCACCTCTCTACCACTTCTGCTCTGGGGACTTGGTTCGGTCAGGGCATGCGGAGTCGCAACCGAAATTGAATTTATGCAAACACTAGGCAATCACTGGCCGAAGAGGACGCTGTTGTTCGCGATTCAGTTTCCTGCAAACGCTATCGATAGAGATCACCTCGCGTCCACCATTGCGCTCCAAAACGAAAGTCTCAGCATAATGCGCGAGTACGCGGATAGGTCCGATATACGGCGTCTGCAAAGGTCGTCGAGGAGTAAAAACACGAACCAAAACATGAGAAAAAGTTGACAGGCGAGGGTGCACGTATATTGGCGTCGTTTGTTCTCTCTGTGGGAGTGGTCGTAGTCGTAATGTGTTTGGCCAACCGCTCATCGTAATCTGCGAAGTTGATGGGTCCCGTTGCGCGTGTGGCAACCAACTCTCCGGACAAACGTAAGGAGACGAACTGGGTGGGTGTGGTATGCGGATCTGCCTTCAGCGTGTTACGGATACCTAACAAGACTAGTGNACTGGGTGGGTGTGGTATGCGGATCTGCCTTCAGCGTGTTACGGATACCTAACAAGACTAGTGGCAAAACATCGTCCCGTGGGGGGTTGTTGCTAGCGGAAAGTGAACTTTTCAGTTGCCGATGTAAACGCTCAACCGACTCGTTAGCTTCCGGGTGGTGAGCCGTTGTCCGGATTCTACTACAGCTGAGTGCGTTGAGGAGTGATGTGAAGGCCAAGTCAAAATATGACCCGCGATCGGTAGTCACTACAGCAGGGCAACCAAACTGAGCGACCCAACGTTCCATGAATGCTCGTGCGACGGTCTCCGAAGAGCAACTCGGAATTGGTATAGCCTCTGGCCAACGTGTAAACTTGTCTACGCATGTCAGGATGTAAGTATACCCATCCGAGGGTGGCAAAGGTCCGACCTGGTCGACATGCAGATGATGGAAACGCTCATCGGAGGTTGCAAAACTTCCCACTGGGGTACGCGTGTGACGATGAATCTTAGACCGTTGGCAGTGAAGCACGCCTTGGCTCATGCGCGGACACTGTGATTGACATTATGCCAGACAAAGTGCTGCGTGACCATTTTGATTGTGGAACGTGTGCCAGGGTGAGACAGTCGTGGAACGTGTCAAACGTTCAGCGGCGGAAGGGCAGTGGAATAACCGGACGAAATATGCCTTGTGAAGGGTCAAAACTAAGCACTTCGGAGCAATTCATGGGAACGCCTTCCATATTAAGATCACTGGACCGGCGGAGTTGTTCTATATCCGGGTCGTTGTCCAGTGCGACTGCTATCGCTGCCAGACCGACTGAGCTGTCTGACGCGCTCGTTGTAGCATTAATGCGCGAGAGAGCATCGGCAACTGGGTTTGCAATACCCGACATATGTCGAATATCGGTCGTGAACTGAGCGATATAACCCAGGTGTCTGGTCCCTCTAGGGGAATAACTGTCGGTTGTCGAGCTTAAAGCGTACGTTAGCGTCTTGCGGTCTGTGGAGATGACAAAGTCCCTGCCTTCAAGGACATGCCAAGAATGGCGGATGCCAAGATATACCGCGAACAGCTCCTTTCCAACAGCAGCATACCGCGAATCAGTTCACCGTCATCATCATAGACAGCAATACGTCAGTGGTTAACACTAATGCTTAACTGCCACACAACCATGAGGAAAAAGCAAACCCTATATAGGAAGAGAGAAGGGACAAAAGAGATGGGAAGGGACCTAACTACTGAAACTGACTACTTCCATATTCAAACATTCAACATTAAGGTGTCTACACCTTGCAAACAAACAACCGAGCTGCAAGTGAAAGTTAGGCGTCATCAGCGAGACGGCATCCCCACGGCTTTCACAACCCCGCGTCATTAAATGCACTCACTTCACAGACAATTCGGACAAACAACGACAACATTCACGTCACTGAGCTCGATTAGCCGCCATCTCACCTAATGTCTCCAACCACCGACTCTGTGGATCGCGAGGACCCCAGCCCGGGAGACGAACACGATCTACACTTGCCAACCCTTTGGTGAACGACTTCATTTCTCTACGCCAGGTCATTATCTGACCACCTCGCACCTTACGCCAGTCGGTCGCAGTGTCAGCGAATAGTGCTCGGTGTGGAAGACGACTAGCTGGCATCCTTAATACGTGACCTAACCATCTAAGCCTGTGAAAACGTAGGGATTAAACAAAAGAACTCGTTTGGCGATCATTAAGAAACACCCGCTTTCTAACCTCTTCGTTAATTACACGCTAGTGCCATCCGATACGAGCGATTGAACGCAGACGTCGGTGGTCAAATACGTCAAGATGGTTCACGTCTTCTACCCTGAGCGGCCAGGTCTCGCTGCCGTAAAGTAATACGGCCCTCACCGTTGTCTTATATACACGACCTTT
>QNGE01001267.1:82342-175545 GCA_008508345.1 Paragonimus westermani | reverse complement strand
TCCCTACTCATATTTCCGTCATACACCCACGTACGTGAGCGTTTTGTCCTAATTGTCTCCGATAGCGGAAGTCACAGCCAGAATGATAGCGCAAAAAATATCTTTGCTTGATCGATACAAAATTCTGCTCATCACTCGAGCATCATTTCAGCTTGCCAATTTCATTGCTTGATCAGTTACACACATAAGTCAGTAGACAACTTTTAATCGTACACTGGACACAATCGCCGCAAATGTCCGCTAGCTTAGTGAAACACGACGCGTTCCTAAGTCTATGATTTCCGACAGCCCCTCACTGTACACGTTCAATGCCTGCTGTTCTGGGGACTCTGCTGTTCAAGCTACTTGTGATACCGTTGTTGGAATTGCTGTGAGAGCGTATGCAGATAAGGCGCTGTTTGACTGGACGTACACCAACAGCCGTCTTCTTGCTGCCAGGATGGAAGGCATGGTTAGAGCACCCAGAGGTGCCCAGCACAAACGCTATGTGTATGTTGTCACAACATATGCTTCCATATACTTTGGTGTAGAAGCATTCAAATGCCATCTCTTGTCGCCGGTGGCCAACGTCCTGCATACTGGGAGACCCATGGACATCATATAACTGACGGGTGGTTTGGCGCTCAAGTAAAGATGACACGTGCTTACGAACGTGATCTACGTGAACCACACTCCTATAGTACTTGTCGAACGAGCAGCGGTGGACATTCATTTTGGCTTTATGAAGTTAACGGTCTGGTTAATACCAGTACTTGCGTTCGGCGTTCCGGACGCCAGTTAACCTGATCATCTCTATCGTCAAATCGTCATGGACGCAGGTTGATCAGAGAGCTGTCGGTAGCGCGGCGGATTCTAGGACAGCAGGTCAGTCTGAAACACCTTTGTTGGACCGCCACTTCATCGCTAATCACAAACCCACTTAGCTTACTTGTCAGAGACACAAGCCCTGTGCTTCTTCACGATGTTTAGACCCAGTAGGCCCACTTCCGTCATGTAATGTACAAATGTGTTACTGCCTCTAATGAATCTATTTTTCATTTGGCTGTCAACCGCTGTCTTACAAGATAACTCGATTTTCTCGACGTTAGCTGAAACAATCCATCTGGCAGTGAGTATGATTCAGTTTGCAATGCTACTCAATTGGAACTATGTAAGCAACTGTCAGGGGATCACGAACCCCAAAGAATAGTGCGCACTACTGCGATGTAACAAGCCACTACCGTAGGGATCTTCCAAAAGCATTCGTACCTGGTCTGAGCAGCAAGTAGCAGAAAAATATGTGTGGACGAAGTCATCTGCAACACTAACGGCAGGCCTATAGACAACATGGAACGAAGCTTTGAACTGTAGGCTGAACATCTCTGACAGCAGTTCAACTGGCAATCCGCACCGTTAATTGCACGTTTGGGAACGTTCTGTGGTCACTGATTTTGGTACACATCCCCGCTATCGGAACCAGGGCTTCTGAGTGAAATCAAGTTCTTGAAACATCACCACTCCACCGGCTTAGATGATTTATTGTCCACTTCTCTCATAAATGGGGCTCAGACTTAGTTGAAGAGTTGACAGCTCTGCTCCGTGAACTCCGGGTGAATGAAGACTCAAAGGATAGGGTTTGGATTAACATTATCCCTAATTTCAGAAGGGGAGCACCCACTTTCTGTACAACTTACAGAGAGATTAGCTTGATTCCTACTGCGTCGAAGTTGGCCCTGACCAGTGAACATCGTAAACTAGGACAACACGTAGGTAATCTTACACAAACAGAACAAGGTGCACTCCGCCAATGCCATAATTGGATGCATACAAATTGATTTACTGGTGCTGGTATTATGATATAATTCAGCTGTTTCAACTTGCAATGGATGTCACTGGAAGCACATGGCATTTGTCCTGTTTGATAAGCTCCGGTTCAACACAAGTAGCTGGAGTCAGCGCGTGCACCGTCAGCCCTGTATGGCGACTTGGTAATCAACTTTGGCTGAACACAGGTAGATTATCACGTACTCAGCGCTCGTTCGTGTACATACACACCAGACAGTTCAATCATGTATACGATCTAGTCATCTCGATGGAGTTATCTGGTATGTCGAAGACAGATGAAGTATCAGGAGCGTTAGGACGTACAATTTATTTCAGTGGACACTACTACAAGACATGAGACATATCGAACCGTAAACATGAACGCCGAAAGCCCTCCATCTCTCTTGCAGCCTGACGAATAACATTATTGGACGATAGCAAAACTGGTGTGGTGGTTGACTGGCATGTACTCTTGATGCCTCTGTTGAAGAGGGACGTGTGACTTCTGAGGTTGATATAACGGATTTCGTAGAGTAGAGTGAATCAGGCTGCTGGTTAACGAGGACTTCTAGAGAGATGTGGGATTGTGAAACGTCTGACGAATTACCGGTTTCAATCAACAGAGGCACTTCAAATATTGTTGGTGTTGATTATGATGGTGACGGAGATGTCACTCTTAGTACGTCAAAAGCGGAGATGACTGGTACAGATTTCAGAACCTAATATTACACTCTTTCCTGTTCAAGAGTGTACTTCACCTTCACTTTGGTCCCTAATGGCAGACACCTAACTTCAAATTCCATACAGAAAGGCAGGTTGTGTTTGTGAGCTCGCATTCCTTGTGGTGAGTAAGCATAGTGTACACACTTCCAGACCACTGGCAAGGGAATTCCAGTCGGCCGGACGTTCTGATAGGGTTCAGTTCATGTGAACGTTCGAATCATGGTAAGCGTTCCGCATTGTGCATGTCTGGAGCTCAGTGGTCTGCACGAACAGTGCTTGTCGTGATGTCATCCGTCCACAGAATCCGTCCTTTTATCACGCTTAATATGGATCGTCTAAAATTAATGTGTGCCCAGCTCAGACGTTCGAAAGCATTGGGCACACATCTAATTGAGGAGGTGCGGGACGGCTATATGGTCTACTACATTTGTTCAGCAGTATGCGTTCAGGTAAGTTGAACGAGCACAAAATTGATCGAAGGCAACCGTAATACTCAAAAGTGAGGACTTCGAATAACCGTCGAAATCGTTCGTGAATTGAAACCTTCCAAGTAAGGAATAAGGAAGAGGCCTCGGATTGGTTGCGGTAAAAACGTTGTCACTCATGAGATAGGTATCCCTCAATTTATTGATGAACTTCAGTAATAAGAAAACCATAGACTCTCACTGACTGATCACAATAGTGCATGCGAATTCGCAAGCTGGAAGCCGATTGACCCAATACAGAACAATGAAATCGGCGTACAACAGAAGTTGCAACAATAAAGTTGTCCGACCAATCTTGGTGTGATAACTTAAAGCGACGCTTGGATTGGTCCCTTGTTAAATCGTCTATTGTATCAGGATTTGGATAAGCAGCGAACCAAATAAATTTTTACCACAACATTCCCCCCTTTTGAGAAGCCTCCGCACTCACGTTTTCTAGTCGTACATCGAACTGATTGGGAACGGAACACTCTGCTGCTCCCACTGATTTGTTTTCAGCGCTTCAGAACTGAATCTGATCAGTATGTGTCTCCGATAAATCATGTCATATTGCAGGTCGACAATCCCTACCATTGTACTGCCTAGCTTGCAAATGATCAGTCCTTTAGCAGGTCACAGATCTTTTCTGCGAAAAACTTATCAAGTCGGTTAAATCCACACACTGATTTGATGTCGAGGCGTCTAGATCCCGACAGTACCGCGGGGCCTGGTTGTGCAACCGACTGAATTGCTGTACTGAAGGAGAAAGATTTTGGAAACGTCCAATTCAGCAAATGTATTAAGATTAATAGAACTCACGGCACTGTTAAGCGTTTCCACCAGTTTTTATGCGGCATCGTTGGAATATGGACTGTGAGACGCCAGTCGTAAGTGACTTCACCTAATACTGTCATGCAACTGTTTGTTTACAGTGTCATCCGTTATTCATCACCCTGACTTGCGAAATCATTTCTCGACTGGAACATTTGCGAAGCGCTTGGAAGGTAGATGACGTGGAAGGTAGGTTGTAGGAAATACTTCCGGCCACCGTACGTACGAATCAATCGATACCAGAAAGTACTATTTACCAAGAAGTGGTCCGCAGTAGTCTGCATGCACACGTTGTCATGGTGGGTAACTACCCGACCAGGGTGTCCAGTTATTCGGCTTTGTCTTTGTTTTTTAGAGGCAGGAGTGGCAGTTCATTGCAGGGCTACTGACACGCGAATTTATCTCGGGCCACCAGAACATCTGTTGAGACAGTGTTTTCATTTTCTCCACGTCCAAGTAACCTTTATGCCAGTTGTCTAATACAACCTTCGTATTGGTTGTGGGATGACCAACTGGTCTTGTCGACACAACACACCACCAGGCTGTATCGATAACTCCCCCGGTTCAAGAATAGTACCGGATGTTGCTCTTGTTAACAGCCGATGACTGGTCTGTGATCACCGTGGCAATTACCATGCTATAGTAGCTTTTAGTTATCCTGATCAGATCGTGTCTGCTTACTGAGACATTTGCCGGAACTATGAATGATTTCTCAAA
Source organism: Paragonimus westermani (assembly GCA_008508345.1). Lineage (NCBI taxonomy): Eukaryota > Metazoa > Platyhelminthes > Trematoda > Plagiorchiida > Troglotrematidae > Paragonimus > Paragonimus westermani. The sequence goes on along the minus strand of QNGE01001267.1, from coordinate 171,007 downwards.
TGTAAGCTGCTAGAACTTGACTCCATCACTGTATCATTCCGGCTGATGATTTGGCAAACGATTTGTACGGATTTCCTCCTTGTGAATATCCTTGCTCTGCTTTAGTTAACAATCATGATATGCAAATGTCTGGATCCTATTCCAAAACAATACCCACACCAACACTGAATGCATCTGTGGTTAGCCTGACAATTTTAGACATAGAAAGTGGGGCCAACATCGACCTTTTAATTAAGGTTTGTAGTAATTCTCGCAGATGATTCATATTTTGAGTCCAAGTCCAGGTCTCCGATAAGCAAGCTTTAAATAATGACTTTGCTTTCTTCGAAGTTCGGTATAAAAAGATACTCATACTGGAGACAGGCCGTTATTGGTTCTTTGGTGATACAGTGACCAACAAGCTTTATGTCGTTCGGTATCCAGCCTGCATCGATCTCCTCACATGGTGAGGATAAGAAAACTCAATTCTCATAATTAGAGCACGAACTTAGAAGACCCTATAGTAACACTGTTATCCGTGAATCGTTTCAGAAGCAAAAATAACCTCATCATTTTTCTCTACACTGTCTGCGTACATGACTACATCATCTTTTTGTGCATGTGCTCCCGGTAAATCGACAATTCCTTTCACACCAAGGGCGTTTTGCGATATTCATTGAACCGCCCGATTACTCTCAACCTGATCAGTGATCTACTTAGCACACTACACGGACAGTCCCAATGACTTGATAAAAATCCGATAAATCGTATTGAGACGTTACAACCTTTACTAACAAGCCGACACTCCACGAATGATTTTACCCTTCCGTATACTCAGAAAACAGAAGTTTTCGAACCGTGAACGCAAAGTATGATTCATATGAATATGGGATGTCTGCAATTCGTGAGCATCTTTACAAAACGAATATCTTAGTGGTTCAACTTGTACATTTAGGAAAACTGGATGATACGCGTGTTAGTTTTTGGTGTTTCACTATCGGACTGAGTACAACATAACTGTAAGTGAGCGAGTCTACAAAATCAGCCACTCCGGAGAGCAGGCTAAGTAGATCACACAACACGACGCTTACCAGGTTGTATCCGAAACATTCATTATGAACGTTCTTCTTTCCCACACAGCCGTGACAACTTAACTGTCGATTTATATTCTTAATAGTGTATTCCACCATTCAGTTCATCTCTGTAGAAATAACCGAATCGACAATGCCCGTTCAGAAGGATGATTGATTAGGTGCTCTATTTGACGGGGTGACAAAGGAATGAAAATAAACTAGCTCAAAGCTTGCATCACTTCCAGCAATAAACTTACGTGAAGACACATATTTGTTTCAACACTTAACGTGAAAATTTAATGTTGTGATCATCTCCTGCCACCTCACTCATTATCATAACCACAGTCTCAAGTTGCTGGTCATATACAAGCAATTATTATTCACGGTATGTGCGTCTGAAACGTGCCTGGAAATCCAGTATTTGATCATTAACATTTGGAACAAAAATTCAGTGCACATGCAACTCTGTATGTTTCGAATGCATTGTACACGTGCTATCCACGGTTCTGTCTCTCTTCAGTGATGTGTCTCACCATCGGTTTGTAACTTTGCGTAGTACGCAAATGCTAATTGTGCTCTCTGGATTGCAAACCGTAATACATAGTACACACATGTAAATATTACATTTCAATTGGGCTCAACTTTATTTGTTTAGACGTGCGGTAATTGGAATGATACTTTCTCATTCTAATTCATAGGGTCCGCACTACGTGAATAACGTGCTCTGGCAGGTTTTTTGCTCTAAAACTAAGCAATATTTCTGAATGGATTCCTGACGATTGCATATTCATCCCTGACCACCCCTTCGTCTTCTCCTTCTCAATGACTAGCTTCATCAGTGGGATCTCGAATTTTTGTGGCCCCCGAATTATCTAGTAACCCGTCGTCGAAAGATACTCATTGGTAGACCATTTTGTCACACAATCTTGTCTGATACAAGCCGACAACCCTTCAACCAACTAACCATTATCACATTGCGTGGCAGTTTGACCTCTGCTCTCGATGTGTTTACTTGCAGCGAACAAAGCACTGTGTACCTGGCGAAGAGTGAAATGCAATCAGCCTCTGCCATCTAAGATATACTCTTGTTGTTATACAGGAAACCTGATGTTATGTCTGTGGAAGTTGCCACGCAGACACTTCTGGGAAGAAACATATGTAGTGTCGACTGGACGGCGTTGAAAATCCCTGAATCGATCCGTAGTTTTACAATAGCAACGTGGGTCGTGTGAAAGATCAGCTAACATTGTCTAATATATGCATGCTCGCTTCTGTTACCTGGAAATTGAACGTCAGCACTGGACGTTTCGGTAACACACCAGAGCCGATAATCCGCACCCAGTGATGAAGTCATAACTCGCGCTAGTTTCCATGACCCTACACAGAAATTGGGTGTCAATCAGCCAACTCATTCAACCCGAAACTGTCAGGCACTCTTACAGTGAAATGCCTGTTGCAATCTGATCGACAATAACCCATTTCAATCGGCCACCTGACATAAAGCTATATTATGGGTTACGTTTGGGTTTATATGAAATGTTTACCTTGTGACAGGTTTGCAAATCGTCTTGCATTTCGATTCCACTGATTTGCGAGTAGTGAAATTGAGATGGCGCAAGAGCAGAGATCCGGTTCACTGAGTCCTGGAGAACACGTCATTATGGACCAACCGAACAGTCGGGGAGTTTCCACCGCCACACACACCACAAGTTTCAACCATAACGTGATCACTGGGACGTGTGTCTTGGAGCGGAATATGAACCACAGGCATTTTCAGTGTTGGTAACGAAACCGCCACTGCACTGTTGGTGACGGTTTGCAGTTAGCTCATTGATGTTCTGTGACGTTCCCAATCTCAACGGTAAGCGCGACTTCGCTTTCCTACGGGTAAGACAATGCACCCAATCATATGCATACACAATTTCATATATTTTGTCATTGTTCCATTGATTTACTGGATTGACCTGCTCACAGTCTCGATCGAAACCTAACTGCGATCGTGAGGGTCGATGGTTGGACAAGTATGCGGAAGCGGACGTACTCATATGTTGAAAATGGAGTTGCTGACTACTGATAGATCACTTCGGAATGATATCCATGAACTCGCTGATGAATATCACATACCATTCATGTGCGAAATCTGTGATAGAAACTCAATGTACCATCCTGATTTGGGGTTTCATAGTCCACAGTGTGTCAGAGGTTCCGTATAGTTTCGAGATGGGATGATTTCTGTTTAGTTCGTCGCTGTGAGTTGTTTATGTGTTAAACTGACCTGTGCACCAAACTGTGTGTTTCGTCATTACATGTGTGTGTGTGTGTGTGTGTGTGTGTGTGTGTAAAAATTGCCATTTTTTCTGTGAGCGTTAGCTGGATGTGGGGTCAAACCGTGAATATTCTATTCATCAGGTACAGTGTAGTGCGATCAATAATCAGTAGTTCTGATCAGTTCGACGGCGTTTCATTGGTTAATTTTGTGGCTAATTTCGTTGTGCACGTGGAGATGATGAACTCCATGAAATTTCATGGCTGTCCATCAATTCTGGGCTGGAAATATGCAACACATGTGATGCTAAATCGATTTGAAGGACGCAAATACCGTCGTGTAAGTTGTTTGCTTAAGCATCAATTCGCGGTTTTCTACCTCACACTGGAAATTAACTACAAATGATTGTGCGTGTGGTAGCTAACATGTCTAACTGCATCTCGTGGAAGACTATCTGAACTTCAAATTCAACTCTGCCGGTCGACAGGCCCGTGTCTTGCCAAATGCTTTACCAGTATCGGATTTCCGCTTAACGGAAATACGGCTTTTGAATTCGAACAGCGAGACATCTTGGCGTCAGGTTGCACTCGGCTGCTTGCAGGCGACTATCGGACGCAGATTGCAGACAGTTTATTGATTCTTCGTCGCACGGGCATATGCACAACCTTGCGCGCACGTGCCAGCCGAGTGCAGAATGTTGCTAGTCAGTCAACCCCATTACGGACATCCTAGTCTGGTTTAGTCTAGGATGGTCTGGTCTTGCTTGGCTCTTCCCTCGGCCCACACCAGACGAACGCTTGATTTGAAGCGCACTTATTTCAGACACACCGGATTACAGAAGCATGGTTTTATTCGTTGTTCTGGGAGCAATGATGTTTGGTCAATGGGAACAACCACACAGTACTAGTTGAATGAACTGACGCGTAATGATGACTGCTAACTGGTAGTCAGTGTGTTCTCGTTTAGATGCTGAATTCAGCAGTACAGTAATCCTTCATACTGATTGACCGGGTCCATTTGTGAGTTATCACAATCCACTGTCAAACATGGGCTCCCAAATAGCAAAATGGGAAGAGAGGAACTAGTGAGCTGAATTTATATTCATCATTAAGAAGATATTGGTTACTCGTTCGACAAGAACGCGTCTGAGAAAGCAAACAATTTGCATCCTGGCAACAGTGTTTAATGATCTACAATCGAAACAAGTGGAAAGTCTATTGAAAGTTTTTGTTTCCGCTGTTTCGCGACCATAATTGATTGAATAGCGCCGATCAATTATAACCACCCACTAAACTGCGTGCCCTCGGTCACATAAACGATGAACAAGGTATCCGGCTTTCTCGTGTTGCTTTTGAGACATTTTTCAATTACAGAGTTCGAACCACCGGTGAGCACATTCTACATCTTACACTTCCCATCACTAATAACAGACAGATTACATACAAGTTAATAAAACTCTGCGCTTCAGAAGGCAAACATTCCGCGTTCAAAATTTTTTATCACACACTGTCTGCATTCTGCTGCATCTGTCTGCTTCTCACGGATCGAGTGCGCAGGTGGTCTACTCTCCCAGTGTTTATGCTGCAGGGTTTCCAAGCTATGCTCTGATGCTTACGCATTTTTCCTTACACTACTACATCCCTTCGTACTATTCTGATGATCTACTCCATCCAAGCCAGTCGCTTCACTGTCCTACCGCATTTTTGACTCATATACCTCCCAGTCAGGATATCAAAAGAATAGACATGCCGTTTCACACACTATGATGGCAAACCCACTGCAAATGGATTATTAACAATTTTACAGTAAGGTTCCTACAATCTGAAAACACAAGCACCTCTCAGCAAGATCAAATTGAAATGCTTCTTGCAAGGAGATATGCGAGTTCATAGGAATATCAAGCGGAGTTATGATCAGTATGAAGGAAAACACATGCACAGGGGCACTATCAGAACTTCAAGGCGCAAGCCAAATTGTGGGAAGTGCGTTTGTGTTGCAGTATGTGAGATCAACAAGGTAAGTACGTGGGTGAACGTCGTAAGATTGCTCACCAGAAAACCGTGACCCACAAACAAGTGAGCTCCATCGAACATTGCACACATGCGATTACCGAACTAGTTAAGCAGTAGTTTTCACCAACACGGTTTAGTACACATCTTATCACGGATTGTACCGATCTCGCTGACCTTTAGAATCGTACTACGAACCGCAGCCATTTATTGTGTTACGAATAGCTTCACCACATATGTCGAACCCAGTAAACGTGTAGCTATTGATTGCTTTTATTGCATTTTTTAGAATGCGTGCAAAGCTTGAAACAGTTCAATTTCACTGAAGGTGTGCGAGTGGGGTGACTAGATGATACCATCCAAATCTCCCCAAATATTCGTCCACGGCACGTGACCCTGTCTCACTGTAGCCAATGTATGTGAAACTTTTTTGTGAGACAGAAAGATTCCGGAAAAGTCCTGCTGATGAACTCGACGGTTGGCGGAAAAACATGAACACTGGCTGCTCTGTGTATTAACCCAGTGGTACCAAAGCAACTCATCTGTTCTGTTATTCACAGAAATATACTTCAAATCTTTATGTATGTGATTTGAAATGTACATTACCCAAACAAGGCTGACCACATCCGATTCAGATTAGCCTGTCACAGTGACCGAAGTCAAAGGACGCCTCCGATTCACCATCGCTGCAGGTGGAGTGGACTGCACCACGTGTGGTTCCACTCACACACCATATATCCAGTGTAAACCCGAAGGAATGAGACTAGCGGCGTCAGTGAAGCCGTTGTGTCCAGTCGGTCAATGCCGATCAGTCAACTGATTGAGTAGCAGAAAAGTATAACCCCTATTTATCAGAAAAATAAACAAACCTCAACAGTGAGATCTACACTGGGAAGAAAAGCACTGAAAATGTGATGCAAGAAGCGTTTCATTATACGCGTGCATGCCAGTACACTCTGGACAGAATAAGAGGAAAAATAAAATTCAAGGACGGGTTGGTAGAAAACAGCTGTGCAAAGGGAATGGTGAATATAACAGACAAAACCCAATGGAGTATAACGTACTCGTCGTCCATTCGCCGACAGTGTGCTAGGAGTACGCTGATGACCTACTAATCCCAGACGGCCAGCACATTCGCGGTCACACACATCACAACCCCATATGGTCACGTCACCGCGACCTATAACACCGATGGTTACCTCACCTATCGCACGCTTCCTTTCTCAGCTGCTTCATCATTACTTACTGAACATTGGGAGACCCGTCCGAATAATATTTTTCTAAACCTTCCAGTTCAACACTAAGTCTTCCAAACATCTAATATGGACGTTAAAACACGAAAGACCTACCTAAATAACATCATGATATCTTCGCTTCTGATTACTAGGAGTACGCTCACTGGATTCCACCTGACGGTAGAACAACTGCCTTGGAATACAGCCATCGTCCATCCGACGGACGTGACCTGGCCTACGGAGCTGATTTAGTATCAGCACAGCGTCCATCCCAGCGACAATTCATGTCCACTCGTCCCAGTATCTCAGTGTTCGGAAGCATGTCCGACCACCGAATACTCAAGATGCGCCCCAGACATCGTACACGGAAGCAGCTCAGATAGCTCACGTTCCCCTCATACAGTGTCCACGTCTGACTGCCATACAGCAGTATAGACAGCACCATTGGGTGGTGGGCACACAGCTCGGTGGCCATTTTCAGACTATGGTTCTTTCAGACACGTCATCCAGAACGTCCGAAAACAACACTAGCCTTCACCACACGCGCTCTCACCTCGCGGTCCACCGACAGATTTGTCGACAAATTGCTATCCAAGTAGCAGAAATTCGTGCAGCTCCCGACAACATCTCCAGTAATGTGAATTTGGAGTGAGGGTGCAGAAACAACACCTCCACCTAGAGAATGTTGAACAGAAGAAAACCCATCGCTTGTGTTGATACCCAATCCGGGCTTGGATGCAACAACAAGTGGAAAAGCAGCCCCTGCCTCACAGTTCGCCAGTCGTCTGATATTCAAACTCCGCCGTCGTACGGATATTCTACAATAAACAGGCTTGCATACGTGGATAAACATTTCGATTTTGACCAGTGTATGATCGGTGTCACATTCAGTGCCTTGCATCATTCGCGTGATACGGACTTCATGAATGTCGCGCTGCCGCACAATAACGTAGTCAAGCAAATCGCGTTGACCATTTCGTGTATGAGTCCACGTCGTGATTTCGTTCGCACCCAGCTGTAGTCGGATGTTTGTGATGGTCAGCTCGTGAGTAGTACACAGGTGCAGCAGATGTTCATCATTCTCGTTGACTGAACCGATGCCTAAACTCCGGCCACTATTAAAATGTCTGTGTGGCGCAGCGGTATGCTGCAGGTTGGCGAACCCGCCATAAAAACATTTTCTGACAGCTCCTAAACTATAGTATGTGGGATCATATGACGTAACAACAGATGCATAGCATTTGCGTTGAGCACCTTTCGATTCACTAGACGTAATTCCAAATCTGACATCACAAAGGTCGTTGTTGACAGGTATCGAATCAGAAATCATCTACTATTCATTGCTACTCAAACACTGAAGACGACATGCTAAGATGGTGTTCGAGAGGCCGGCGGGGGGTGATGATGTTCAGGCAAAGATAGCCTACCCTGATGTTTGGGGCCGCGAATTTCGTTGTCCGCAACAAATCATATAAGTCGCTTACGTGTGTGTATGTCGGAAAATACCATTAGGAATGAAAGGGTGGTAATGGGGATGATACTAGCATTTGATTATCCGAAATTTAGTTAGAAAAACATCGTTATTCAGTTAGCGAAGGAGAACAGCGCAAAAACACTGTTCACGTGACATTTACTGCATCAGTCACCATATCCGTTTCCGGGGCTAATACGTCCGACGTAAATATATAAGTTCAACATATACTCCACAGTTAAGTCAATTACAATCGAACTCTGTTCACTCCATTCTCAACCCAAAACAACACTCACTCCTCCCGTCAAATCGTATACGGTGGCCACTTTGTACAGTATCAAACGAGAATACTCGACTCATACTCCATCCCGCTTAGATGAGGAATGCATACATTTGCGAAGAAGGAGCCAGGCCCTCCTGGCGTTAAACGTATGTACTACGTTGTTTCTTCTATGGATTAGGTTGGTCAACACGTGTGGAGTGGTCAGCTATGGTGTACTAACATGAGAAGTTGTCGTGTAAGTCATCAAACTGAACAGTCATCCCACTCACACTCGTCACTGGAAGTGTGTTCATAACAAGTCGCTGATCACATGCCATTTCTCCTTCCAGCAACATATCCATAGTTTCCTCACGAACTGTGACAGTGACAAATCCACACATTCGTCTTGTAACTTAGAATCACACATTCCACATGAGCTGTTGTTGTCGTTGATGTTGTTAATGAGTAGAGCACACTGGTGTTCACATAATCCTACAGCGCGTACACAGTTTGTCTTATAATGGAGTGCACAGCATTCTGGTGAATAGCTCAGACGTGAAATCAACACCAAGGATGTCTGTTGTACCAGACTTCGGTCTGATGTGTCTCAGGATGTGTGTCTCCGATGAGGGTAGACCGAAGGTGACCCTGCTTTTGACTGACGCTCACGGGCTTGATTGGAAACACTGAAACACACGTGGATCGTAGAAGTGGTTTGGCCATCTCCTGTATGCATTTCAATCATAAATCCGAAATGTTCTGTCCGCCAAATCTAACATCTCTCTTAGTGCGATCAAGAGATTGACAACCTGGTTGACCCCGTTTTAGACCAATAGAGCTCAGTATTCAACCCTGGACTACCTCTCCATCAACTAGGTGTGTACACACCCGTGCACGTAGATATCTTGATTGACGCATGCTCACGCTGCACGCCCTTGTGAGAACTGGCAGTTCAATGCACGTCCCGCGCGCGCGAACATGTTTGAGTTGTGACGACAACGCATATCCCCTAAGTGACTGCATGCTAGCAGTACTGCACGTCACGGGTGAACAGGTGAAAGATAAATTTTGCCTGCTGTGACCTGTTGTCGCCTATTACAACGGTCTGATTACGGTCCACTCTGAAACCTAGTGTGTTAACTGGTCCAAGACATGGCAGAGCCGACTCAACTGGATCCCAACAAGTGGTCATCTGGGGGGATTTCAGACATAACACATTAATCGGAATAGGACGACGCGTGGGGTGGTTATTTGTTGTAGGTGCCTATGCGCCGAGGGAGACAATAGTCTAGGTAGTGTTCAGAATGTGTTCAAGCGAACGCTTTCTACTAGCCCCTCTTTGATCCCATCAGATAAACCACACATTCGAACATCATCATGCTTCCTGTTCACATGAGCGCATAATTCATTCTCCCCAGTCAGGGGAAGAAGTGGCAACGATTTATGTTTGGCATTCGGACGCGGTACGCTGACAAGGCGATCGGCTCTTGCAGTCATACACACCTCACGGATTCCACATATGGATTGGCACATTTCAACGCAATCGACGGCATGCGTCAAGTGTAGATGATCCGGTGCGTCTTAGCTCTGGAAGCCAATCGATTGAATGGTCATCAATTATTATACTTGAGTAGCCACCTCGAATCACATCATCCAGTCACTTATGATCGCTTAGTTTCATCGTTTGTTCACATATAAGTTGTTTGAGAACACGAGCTACTCAGCTGGAAGTGAGTGATCACGGTGCACGAAGCGCCTACCAAACGGTTGAACTGCACTGGTTACATCGGTGAACCAATCCGAATAGGAATTTGACAGAAATATCATCAGATATGCGAAACCCTCTGTGAAGGAGCATGTTAGTAGGCAGCACCGTAGATACGACAGAATTGTATTTCTGTCGATTCAGCGGTACTTGTGAAGAGACGGCGACCGATGCCCCTAACATTGATTACCATGAGGACCGCCGTGAACTGACCCACGAATTCACAGAGTCTCTGTGTTAGGAACGTGCAAACTGGACGTGTAAGAACGCTCAACGCGACAGACGAGTAGTTTTACTGAGGAATAACCCAGTTCTGTTACTCTTTATTCCTGCTTGTTTTAGTCACCGATTAGTTGTTAGTGATGATATAGGTGAAAAGCGGTTCCTGAATTCAAGAGTTGTTGCGGCGACCAGACAGATGAGTGAGACACTTCTCGGAATGTTTCGACTGGCCTATGTTAACTGAATCGGCTGTGGGTAATGTAGCTCTCGTGGTCATTCATGACATTACTGTCAATTCTACAACAGAAACTGGGACGGATTTGGAGCTGAGAATATTTGGGCGCAGTACAGCTCTCGGTTCATACCGTCTCTCCGCAACACTTCTCACAGTTGGCCGTGATAGGTTGATGTCAGAACTAAGCACACTCATCGCTCCCATATGGGGTGCAGACCAGCCATTCTTATTTTCAGGAAGGGTGTTCGAACATTACATGATTAGCATGGAGGTATTCACTTCGTCTCTAACACATGCAACAAGCTCACGGATCTCGTGATGCGGTAACTGCTGAGACGTCGATTGGACGAGATACGAGGAGGAGATACGGCAAATTTCTGACCTGGTTGCTGTTGTGCAGATGGGATCTACGGTCTGCAACAGACCTTTATGAATTGGCATTCCCTTCTTCAGCCAACAATCAGTGTATTATCCAACTTTGTCGTTGCCCTCGATTTGATTGTTTGATCTTCTTCCTGAGATTATCTTCATCACGGATGATTACCAATGATGCGTGTGAATTAAATGATACGCAGTACTGGCGCTTGTGGGCAGGCATCTGGGATGATTCGTATTCAAAACAGCGTTTTACAAGATTATCTGATCTACACACACGGCCTCAACAACGTGATGGACTATATTCTGGAAGGAGCATCCAGAAATATCAGGAATCTCAGAGTGGATTCTCTGCCTTCTAGTAAACAGACTGGTATTGATTTATTGTGCAGAGAACATGCAGTCCGTGCCAAGCCGATTAAATTTTCTTGCTAGGCTGTGTGATACGTAGACTGCGCCTTCTTAGTACAGTGCAATGTTGCATGATTTGGTTGACACCCCTCCCATTTTTGTTAGTAAAGATGTCCTGCTCGAGTCGGTACACTGACATGGAAAATATCATCGCATCAGCCTGGACTAAACTTGAAGAGGGTGACCACGAGGACAGCAAAAGCATTCAATGTGCTCGCCGGCCTCAACTACTTACGGCGTCGCAAAAATGATTTTTTTTTCCCACTGTACACAACGTAGGTGGGACCAACAGTACTCAGCTCGTCTTGGCAGCGAACCCGAGCAAACAATTTTTTTAATGAACGCTACATTCTTTTCAGCTGTGTATTGAAAAACATTATAAATGTGATCCAGATTGTTTGTTTTTTCAGGCGTGTCCTTGACGAGCGAGTGACCAGTATCTTTCTAACGATAACGAGAAATCCAGACAATATCAAGACGAAGAATAATTATTCAACTTAGAAAGGGACTAAGTTTCAATGCTATAATTGAACTTTTGATTATACATACGAGAAATTTTTTGGCTTCGCTGACTGCGGCTATCGCTTCGTCTCTGTCCTGTCGCAGCGTGAGAGCGAGTCTTCCTCTTTTTGATGTTGGTGCAGATTGTAATAGACCCAGGTTGGCTCAACTCCGCATTCGACGAAGCCATTTGTGTGACAGTTTTATTTGACGAATGCTAGGTTGAAAGAAATATGAACAAATATCAAATATGACCATAGTGTAGAAACAGCCACTTTAGTTAACAGATGGACTCGACCAATGAGCCTGAGAGTCCATGCTACAGCTGATTTTAGCATCTAAACAGGAACATTGGCTACCAGTTAACGGTTATCATTGAGGTCCGTTCGTTCAGTTAGTAATGTGTGGCTGCACCCACTGACCGAACATCACCGTAACTGCCACAGCAACAAATAAAATCATAATCTGCTGTTTCTAAAACCACAGTATATTCTCAACCATACATCCGTTCGGTTTGGACCACAGGAGAAGGTAGTCTAGACTAGACCAGATCAGACTAGAATGTCCGTAATGGGGTCAGCTGACTAAGCATTGTGGACATGGCAGACACGTGCAAGTGCGGCTGTGAAAACTGTCGAGGGACGGGGATATCTGTACAATCATAAAAGCGAATGTTTCGGTGAATCGAAAGTGTCTTCATAATCCGGGTCATAAAACTTTGTGACAGACTCGAGTATAACTGGAAATAAAGTTGATGTGTGGTTTGAGTTCCAAACAGTAGTCTCGTTATTTAGAAATTTGATAATTTTAAAATGTATCACAGCTTGACCAGATATATACGTTCTGTTGACCGGAATTTACGCTCACGCATCGTTTTTCTCGCCCTTTTCAATCACGTGGGCGAAATAAACTGCAAGCTCTCACACGTGCTAGAGCCTACGGACGAACTATTCAAAATGATCAGTTATCCTTCAGTCACGTGATCGAGACTAATAATAACAGATACTGATGTAAATATGAGGTGAGAACAAATAGTGATGCTAGAGAAATAAGGGTAGGAAGAATAATCGATCTGTGTTACGTATTAACGACCTGCACCTCAACATAATGTTTATCATTGAAATTGAAGGGGGAAATCACATTCTCTCCTGATGTCAGAAAGAACAAATTTGCAGATGAGTATGAACAAAAGAGGTTTCCTGAAAAATGACCCATACAAGTCATTTATCGCACTCGAAAAGCCTTGCGACAGTCGCATACAAACGCGGGCTCGTGCGAACACCATCCAATTAAATTCGTGAAAGCTGTTCAGATGAGCACTAACACTGAGAAGCTTGACGTTACTCAGTGGACTCCTATCCCTATTGGGCGTTCAGTATTCTAAACTGCTCGAAGCCCGGCTAACCCCAACCGCCTGCGATCATATCCCCACCCTACAAGGGCGGCGATTTGCCCTCTTCACGGGGCAAAGAATGAAGATAGCACTATATCACACATATGTCATTGCTGCACCGAACATTGTCGGACAGATAACACGCAATGCGTTGACGGGATCTAATCGATAGTCAGATTCTTGTAGAGGCCATGTAACTGCATTCATCGAAATTCCAATTTTGACACTCAAAAGCCACCCGAGGAACTGCCCCGAAAACCGAGTATGGACTGCACTCACTTTGCGGCCAAAGTAATGCGTATCTTTCGTATAAGTATGCTGGACTGGTAACGTTTCGTGTTTATTTCCCAAAGGATACCATAAAATTATCACTATACCATTTTCCATATCTGTTTCCATTNTAGTATGGGCTCAAGAGAGCTACCCATGGCCACACCACCGAGCTGACGATAACTGCCCATTAAAGCTGTATGTTACTAGTGCACGGGGTTAGAAGTTTGCATGAATGAAACGAGGGTAGAACTAACTTAGGATGGTTCTCCATCCTACAGTCAAGAGTGACCTTGTGTTGTAACTGGATCTGTGGTCCACGAGCACGTAAACGGATAACGGAATAACGGCTAGCGTAACGGCAGATAACGGAACGACGGTCAACGGTAATGAACAACGGACTGCAAAGTACACACTAGTTCATAACTTCCCGGCCAACCCAACCACCCGAGGTTAACACATGAACACAGAAGAAAGAGTAGCCTCGGGACAGAGTTCTTTTTATGTCAATCCGAAGACAACGTGGTCACAACCACGTTCATATTCATGGGGGTTGGAGCAAAGGTCAAAACGATGAACCAGACAAACGTTCAGACAGTGCAAAGTAGGCTTGTAGTCGGGATAAAAACAACAGTTGTGACGAGGGCAGAGGACGCTCTTGAAGACCGGAGAAGTACATGACCCCAAAAACGGTGAAGGTCACTCACAAGTGTACTTTGTTACTCTTTTTGTCACACGATATTTTCGGGGAACAAGTGACTACCCCGACAACTTAAACTAAAGGCACGTTCGTGAATAAAGATTAGACATCAGACGATGCCATCATCTTGTCAACGATATTCATGTTACGTACGCTCCCTACAAATTGAAGTGTGTCCCGAAGAGTATGCGTGCAATAACCGATCCTAACCATTATGAGAACTCTTACCAGCTATTTCGCCACACTAGGATAAACAGAATTTGCCACCGATAATATAGGTCTCAGTGAAATATTGGGTTTGTGCAACTTCGGGAAACCGTAAAATATTGGTGACATCGTTACTCCACGATCTAATTCACAGTAAGTCATTGAATCAATTATGCTACAGTTCCTTACATCTTGTAGGTAGTTGGTAAAATATTTGTCGGTGGACTGGACCGCATTCTTTTAGTTCGGACTTACAGGAAACGTTTGGGGTCTGATAGGATACAGTCTCCCTTAAATATATATAATCTGATCGATTGAGAATTATCACACCTGAGCCCATTTCAAGGGGTAGGATTATAATTCTCCGATAATGTCCTAAATCTTCTGTTGCGCGTATGTGGTCTTTCGTGAATAGTAGTGTGTTGTGATAAGTGCTGTTTGATCCTGGTAAGCCGGTTCCGTCTTTTTAGCCTTAAACCACCTGAGAGCCTCGGTTGCCACCAGCTATAACTGATTTGGATGATTGAATGAGTGTTCTAATCGAGTTGCATTCTCAGAGTTAACAAGGGACGGATGAATAAAAACATTTCCGACTTACCGAAAAGCCTGCCGTTTGTGTTTTAATCCAGTGAACATTTGAAAAACTGCGCGCAAACTTACCTGAGTTTGTTTCAAAATCAGACAGTACGTATTTGTTGGAAAGTGTTAGACTAAGTCTCGCGACCGGTTCTCTCCCTAATTCTGCAAGCCAATCTCCAACATAAGTGTGAAAATTCAGTCCAGCACACGAAGTTCAGATTGTCTAATACGAGATGCAGTTGGACACGCACAATCATTTGTAGTTAATTTCCAGTGTGAGGTGGAAAACTGCGAATTGATGCTTAAGCAAACAACATACACGACAGTATTTGCGTCCTTCAAATCGATTTAGCATCACATGTGTTGCATATTTCCAGCCCAGAATTGATGGACAGCCATGAAATTTCATGGAGTTCATCATCTCCACGTGCACAACGAAATTAGCCACAAAATTAACCAATGAAACGCCGTCGAACTGATCAGAACTACTGATTATTGATCGCACTACACTGTACCTGATGAATAGAATATTCACGGTTTGACCCCACATCCAGCTAACGCTCACAGAAAAAATGGCAATTTTTACACACACACACACACACACACACACACACACACAATGACGAAACACACAGTTTGGTGCACAGGTCAGTTTAACACATAAACAACTCAGATCGACGAACTAAACAGAAATCATCCCATCTCGAAACTATGCGGAACCTCTGACACATGGTGGACTATGGAACCCCAAATCAGGATGGTACATTGAGTTTCCATCACAGATTTCGCACATGAATGGTATGTGATATTCATCAGCGAGTTCATGGATATCATTCCGAAGTGATCTATCAGTAGTCAGCAACTCCATTTTCAACATATGAGTACGTCCGCTTCCGCATACTTGTCCAACCATCGACCCTCACGATCGCAGTTAGGTTTCGATCGAGACTGTGAGCAGGTCAATCCAGTAAATCAATGGAACAATGACAAAATATATGAAATTGTGTATGCATATGATTGGGTGCATTGTCTTACCCGTAGGAAAGCGAAGTCGCGCTTACCGTTGAGATTGGGAACGTCACAGAACATCAATGAGCTAACTGCAAACCGTCACCAACAGTGCAGTGGCGGTTTCGTTACCAACACTGAAAATGCCTGTGGTTCATCTTCCGCTCCAAGACACACGTCCCAGTGATCACGTTATGGTTGAAACTTGTGGTGTGTGTGGCGGTGGAAACTCCCCGACTGTTCGGTTGGTCCATAATGACGTGTTCTCCAGGACTCAGTGAACCGGATCTCTGCTCTTGCGCCATCTCAATTTCACTACTCGCAAATCAGTGGAATCGAAATGCAAGACGATTTGCAAACCTGTCACAAGGTAAACATTTCATATAAACCCAAACGTAACCCATAATATAGCTTTATGTCAGGTGGCCGATTGAAATGGGTTATTGTCGATCAGATTGCAACAGGCATTTCACTGTAAGAGTGCCTGACAGTTTCGGGTTGAATGAGTTGGCTGATTGACACCCAATTTCTGTGTAGGGTCATGGAAACTAGCGCGAGTTATGACTTCATCACTGGGTGCGGATTATCGGCTCTGGTGTGTTACCGAAACGTCCAGTGCTGACGTTCAATTTCCAGGTAACAGAAGCGAGCATGCATATATTAGACTGTACAACAACGGCAGCCGATGTGCTGCTCAGCTGCATGACACTCACGGGCTGGATGAATCGATTAGTTCACCCCTCCACTAGATTGTTGAAGATTTTTGCAACACCAAAAGAGATGTGCCTGTTCATTGTTGTGTATCAATTCTGTATTCCGGTGAGATTTGGACACTGATACGCCATACACTGGTATATCGCCTTGACTAGGTCACAGACATAATTGGACTTTCTGGTAGTGCGCGTACACAGACGAGCGCTGAGTACACGATGACCTACCTGTGTTGAGGCAACATTGATTAGCAAGTTGCCACACAGGGCTGACGGTGCACGCGCTGACTCCAGCTCGTTGTATTGAATCCCCGCTTATTAAAGAAGACAAATGTCATGTGTATCGATTGATGTGTTACGTTTATTAGAACAGCTGAACGATGTTACATGCCTGGGGACGGAGAACCAATGTGTACTCATCAATCTAAGATAAGTTGTTCGATTTGTCAATTCAAAGAGTGTGGAATGAATATGCATTTCGCTAAACAAATAGAACTTTCATAAGTTTCCAAATCTGTGCATATGATATTAGTGTGAACGACGCAGACACACCCGTCAAACAATGAGGTGAAAAGTCACTATGGAGCACAGACTACGGTATAAGGAAATACAGACACTATTGTGCTGTCCTCGAAATAAGACATGTTAGTATTGGGACCAAATTGTTGTATTCAACTGGTTGTGAGAGGAACCCGAAGCACTGCGAACCGTTGGATGTGAATGTGTATATTCGTTTTCGTCCCGAGTGTCATGCGTATATGACATGGATACACCAATGTACTTAGTCCAACAGATCCAGATCAACAATCAATGACAGTACCACAGTTACAATGCTACAGTTACGCGGCGATGAATTAAATAGCACAATATGCGATGGTACCATGTTTGCCATAGTTCGTCGTGACAACCATACAGCGTTCCGTTAAATACGATCGCCCGTGCGGTGGCTGTCTCGGATTTTCAAGTTCTCAGTATATGCGTAGCAAAACTTCAGCGAAGAAGCAACGAGTACAGTAAGCCCAAGCAAGTCATATCAATTATGTCCATTGTTTCGTTCGTATCAGCCAAAGCCGTCCTCGTTTGTCACATTATCTGCTTTCCTCTTCGTAATTGAAGGCCATGTTGACATTCTACATCAGTTTTCGGCTTTTGTTGGCCGCGTTGTTTGATGAATGATTTGCTTGTTTTCCTGTCCATCTTGAAAGTTTGCTCAATTCCTAATTCTATCTGGAGGGCAATACTACGTAGTCCTATATTAAGCCACTTGCGTTATATTCATACCAGCTTTCTTCTTGATTTGCATATCCTTATCTTATTCCCCTCGTTTTTCTATTTTCGACAGATAAGGGTTTTTCTTCCTTAGTAGCCCTCTCCCCTGCTATCCTCTGTTGGCCGGCTGGACACGAAAGTCTCCAGTCACAACGTCTTTGTTTTACTCTTTCAGGTTAACACGGAATTTGCGGTTTGTGAGTGCAAACACAAGTGGCACAGCGTAAGCCACTTGTGGTTAGTTTTATGTCCAGGCATCCACTGGTTTCGGTCATTGTTACAAACTAATCCAAGACAGATATCACTAACTCGTTTGGCTAATGCTGGTTATGTTTGACCATGTTCAATCACACTTTGATCAATTCAGTTTGCCAGACGGTAGTACTGCAAGACTCGGGTCGATTTATCAAGCTGGAATCAGCCCACATTCAGGGAATGCGATTGTCGTTAATTCGAATACGAAAAAGCCTATTAAACTGGGTTTCAGTTGTGCTGCCTGTGGCAAACTTGCAGTCAGGTTTAAAGCGTTGCATATAGGTGGAAAATCTGTTACCAGGATATCCGCTCGAAGATTGATTATAGATTTTCTTATAAAGGATAGTGTTCATGAATTGAAAAATTGGCCAGCCGTGGACATCGACACGTGACTGTTCTGCCAATGATTTCTTACGCGATGTAAAAACAGTCCCCAAAAAGCGTTTGCCAGTTCTTTCATGAACCTAATCGATGTCCTCTAGGCAAAAAATATTTGAAACAAACAAACTTCGGCCACATTACAAGATCCGACTACGTGAGCCTTGGTTATTTGATGCGTACAAATGTAAGTAGTTTTTCAAGTAGTACTTACTGACGAAGCAATATTTAGTACAACTGGATCCGTTCAGAAATCACATTATTGACACTTCAGTTATCCTCCTTGGTTTAATTTAATCCAACATCATTATAGCTCACTGCTTACGACATGGTAGAAGCTTGTCGAAATACGAATTTTCGGGCCTGTTTTTGCAAAGGAGACGGTACAGACAAAACTTCTGCATTCATAATCGTTACAAACAGGGCACTTTAATCTCCACGTGATCCAGCAGAGTAATGTACTAAAGTTGGGACGACTTGGGGTACTCGTACTGTGGGCCAAGAACGGGGGTGGCGCAAAGATTACATACTGTGAAAACCAAACATGGGTTATTCGCATCGGCATGTCTACAAACAAATCCGCTCATCTGTGTATGACACTGATCCCAGAACGTTACGGTTGCTGCAGGCGCCGCTGCGTAGTTCCCATTTCGTGCCACACTGTATTCTAATGCATCTTATATTTATTCCGCGGCTACTTCAAAGTCAAAGTCCATGCTGCTACCTCACTACTGGATAGTTGTTGTGTGAATAGTATAGTGTGATCGCTCACCCTGACTAACTTTGACTACCTTTTGGTCTCAACGGGACGCGGCAAAACACGCTGGGCATTAGATATGTGAAAATATAATGTAGCGAGAAGGCGTCCAACAAAACACAATCTTTATTGTCCAAATCGCTAGTCACATGCAACGCTCTCTCTCTCGTTTATAAGTCGTAATTCCAACCCGCAGCACCCCCCGGTTTCCGTCCTCACGTCGTGTGCACTTCTAACCGGTTTACGTGTGTGACCGGTGCCTTCTATCGGAGGGTTTTCCGCTTGCCATTCCTCGTCTGTTTGTCCGATTTCGTTGCGCGATGGCTCGTCCGGCTGCTCGTGCTGTCCGCCATCCACCCAATGTTGGCCTTGATCGTATTCCAACATCGTGTCGAGATGTTCCTCTAAATGTTGGAAAAACCACGCCTCCGATCTGGCCGTCTGTCGTATTTCGCCTGCCCTGCCTCGCCCGTTGGTCCGATCTAGTCGAGCGATGACTCATCCGGTCGCGCACGTTGTCCTTGATCCGATCGTGGCAGGTTTTCGAACGTACCTCCCCACGTTGAGGTATTCGGCCGAGCGTTCGAAAACTCGCACCCCCGACCTGGCAATCCACCACAATAAGGGTGAAACATCCAGGTAACGATGTGTCAGTAGCGACGAATTAAGGGAAAATCTCCCATAACCGCTCGATATTACCGCACTGAATTCTTTCCTCTGGAACTACTTCAACTAAACGTTCTGTAGGGAACGTTCACAAACCATAGAGGAACTATGGGAACTATGGGATACAATGTAACGGGTGACATCACTTTGAACCACACAGAGTCGTCCTACTTAAAGAGAATGTTTTTGTGCAAACAAAGCCAAGGATCACAATCCCAACACTATTTGCGGATTTGTCGTTTATATGCTGATATCTTCGTCCGTTTCCCTCTTTAGATGACGATACTACTGGACAGCCATCAGAACAGAGCAACTCTAACGGCAGTTAGGTTACCTGTGCGTTTGGTAGACTTAGCCAGCTCTGATTGAAGTGAGGAATCTGATCAACTTTACTGCCGAGTATTGTATCAATGAGGTAATGTTTCGGTTATTGTATAGTGGAACACTATAGAATGGATAACATAAGGTGGCAGTTTTTTAAAACTTTGTCCACTCTGGGCAAAATACTGGCTTTCGTGTGACATCGAACACACCATGAAGATGTGATTAATTCTGGCTAATGGTGCTCAGTAATATCTATGTTCTGCGTCTGATTCATCGGCACTAATTTCCTATAAATCTTCACATACTCTTCTCACTCGCAATCCATAATTGTAACTCAGTTCTAGTATAATTTTTCATCCATCCCAGATTGCGTTGACCATGCCGATCTCGATAACGCTGAAAGTTGCCTCCACTATGGCACAAATTTATAGGTGCAATAGTAGGGAAAGACATAGTGGCACGAAGTAGTTTCGGCTCAGCAACGAGGCCACACCACTAAGGAGTACTATGCTCTTTGTAACGTTTTGACAACGGTTACGAAACATCATATCAGAGTCCTTAGTTGATGCGATAGACCTCAAATCAGCATGAATTGTTTAGTTCGTCTAAAGAAACCGTTACATTTCAATCAGTCCTTCACTAAGTTGAAAAGCTGTTTCACTCTTGATTGTAGCTTTTTCTAGCCCATTGTTTTGGAAAAAAGATTATCGAGGTAGCACAATTCCTTGAGGAAATATCGTTTTTTTAATTTTGTCCCTTTGCGTTCACTGATGTATGCGAGTTCTCAATTCCGCTTTACCTTACAGACAATGAGAGTCTACTGGTGAGCGGTAGAAGACTGGCTTTATTTAAATCGAACATTACTCACAGTGGATCACAGCCATCGCATTTCCATAGGTTTCACGACCATTCTTTTTCGAAGAGATGTACTGTGTTTGAGTTTCGCTCCTGTTCAAGCTTGTCAGTAGTGTATATACCTATCCAAGCTGGAATTAGAACTCCGGCCGTGTGTGAGAGACGGTCAGTTTGCATAAAAGACCAAAATCCCGTAATACTCTGCGGTAATCAAAATACTGCTCGATAATTTGGTGAGTTCAATCAGTTCGAGTTGGAGAGAAGTCCTAGTCGCGTTGTTACCGATTGGATTTAACAGAGCAGTTAATGTGCCTGTTCTTGTGGTGACCGGGCAACTGGAGCACCACACAAAACACTGTGGCCGGACTTTTGCATGTGATGATACAGCCGTGCTTGAATGTGATGTTAATGGCGTTTTGGTCAACACGATTCTAATCATGGCCGTGACAAAGAGATGCATTATTGACGAGCGCTAACAAGAACGAAAACCGAACATGATGCGTATTTCTCACAGGCTTAAGTGCACATTCACATCCGTGCCAGTTAGCATAACTGCGGTAACAGCGGTGTACTGGAGGCGTTCACTACCCCGACTAACGAACCTACTTCTTGGATAAGCCCGTTAGGTAAGTACTTCGGTTTTAATTCTGGCGAGACGGTTTGCACCCCGGATTTTGTTTTCGCATCCCAGCTTTAGGAACGACCGGTAGTTACTTTTGTAGAAATAGTACTGTCGGAAAGTTCCCATAAGATAAGAAGTAACGATGTGGCGAACAATTATTTTCGATAACTCTTTTTTAAGTCACTAGAGTTATATAGGTTACAACAAGACATGCCATGAGACAAATCGCAAAACGAGTGGCTTTTTTAGAGCCCGTCAGTAGTGCATATCGCTGAACAGGTTAATAATTTCCGTGATTTCAACTTGGACAGGTCCTAGTCGAGGGGTCATCGATTGGAGTTAGCAGGACAATTACCGTCTCTCCCCTCTAGGTGGTCGGGCAATCAGAGCATTACTCACAAGCGAATGTGGCTGAGAGTTCACACGATTCAAACGTGTCTGTTGTGAGATCAATGGCGCGGTGGTTAACAAGGTTGCCTCATAAAGGTGTGGCCAGAGTTCCAATCTCGGCAGTGGCAAGCTCTAACAAAAACAAAACTCGAGTCCAGTGAACCTATTCGAAAGGGCCTGGTTGGGAATTCTGTGGAAATGCGATAAGTGCGATAAATCGCGGGTGAGGCTCAATTTATTAAAAAACCAAAATCCTTTATAACTCATCAGTAAGTCAGTTACTAGCGGCATTGTTGCACATCTAGCTGACATCACCAGTTGCATAGAGGTCAGCAAAGCATTCCAGTTGTCCACGGAGTTGCCAACTTTCAACCAAAAACAGTATGTTAGCACATTCTGGCGATCGCCAAACCGATTGCTATCGGATTACGCACACCTAACCTGTGTTCTCGAAAGAAACTTTCTCAGTTCTTTTAACTTCCGTGGCCACAGATCAATCACATCCAATCTAGCCACACACAAGTATTTGACCTTGCCCGTGTGGTGTGTATTGACCTAACCAATCAAATGATAAGAAATAACCAAACTATGGTAACACTGAAAGAAGCTGTAACAGCAGCGGGCGTGTACAAACGGTATACGAATGAGTAAGAGGAAGACGTTCCCAAAAACTGGGAACGTCTCACAGACAATTCGAAATCCGCGGAATTGGATAGGCCACTACCCGAGAGAAAGACAGCTCCAAGAGATAGGTCCGGACGACGACTGATAGATAATTCCACACACGACGTGGACTGACGAACGTTCGACGTCGATGGATCGCCAAACACTCGGAACTAAAAAAAGTTTCGCCGTGCGATCACTTCACCGACCCAAATATCCATGCAAACGAAGAAGACCGAGATGGCGCGCGGTAACTCCCGTTTTTATTGATCAAGACAACCAGATTAAAAAAGTGATGATGATGCTTTTAAACAAGTGTACAGGTGAAGTCAACGAAACATGTACAAAAATATACAAAAGATTTGTAAAATATGATTATGCAGTGTAGACAATACAGGTGAAGCATCCGCTCAACATCCAGTCCGGATGTAACCAATTATTGTGTGTTGTCTAGTGATAGTCTTCATTGCCATTCGTTTTGCTTTTTGTCTTATGACATGTCACATCATTGCATTGAGTTGAGAAAGGATTATCGAAAACAATTGTTCGTTACATTGTTGCTTCACTTATTACTTATTTGAGACATCTGGTTGCTACCACCGCAGTGAAAGGAAGAAAACGCGGATTCAGCATGCTTGATAGTCATGAATACCGCTCGGGAGTAATCCATTGAACCGTGGCGGTAGACAGGGTCAGAGGTTTGAATGACTCACGGACGAAGAAATTAGGATACATAGTCACGCTGTGAACCGATTCTATCAAGTATTCTTCCATCTCAGAGTGCAAGCACCTACCGCTATCCATCGTCACCCTGCTATGTTCGAATTTGTGAAGGAAGCCCATCATGACAGACTTGTTCGGTCAACGTTTAAAATTCGACGATGCTAACACGAATGTTTGTGGTCTGAAAATGTGTGCATGACGCTTGAATGAAAATGTTTTGATGTACATTCGTGCGTGGGTATTCCGCATTTCGACACGTGACCGGAAAATTATCGTGTTCTAGCGCCGTGATCCGGGGTTGCAGATGGCGCAGAGATTGTTTATTAAGAAAAACGACGTAGATGGTGTATTCTCCAGCACAAACACATATGCACATAACGATAATTCCGGGCCTCCACAGTTGCCAGTGTCATTTTCGTGTATGAAAACACTACTTTTGGCTGCGGCGCACTCCTGTGTTTATTCTCATTTTGTCTGCTTTCCTGATCCCCTGGCTGGCGGATCATGCGTCCATAGACTGGTTCAAACTGTGATTTCCTTATTGTGCTTTGAGACGAAAAGCGGTTGGCCGTCAGAAACCGTGATAACGTCTCTCCACAGTTCCATCTTTTCGCCCTCAACTCCTTTGGGATATTTCTTTCTGTCAGTCCGTTCATTTGGGAGTAGTGTGGTTTCTTGATCCCGAAATGATGAAAACCACTCCGTAACTCCTCACTTTCGAAGCAAGGACCTTGGCCAGTCAATCTGGCCTGGCCTTGACCAACCTTGTAACCGACTAATATCATCGTTTGTTTCACTATTCGTGTCTTCGGATTAATGACCTGTGGATCAGTTTGTTCAGTTCTCTGAAATACAGCTGGGACGTGTGTTGTATTCTGTGTTTTATTAACACCACAGAAGACGACACCGACTTCATAGACAATAGAATTGCGTAATCTGTCTACCACTTTGAACATCAGTAGCCCGAAGATGAAAGAGACCAAGAGTCCAAGTTGGACAATGCGGTTGGTCGGGGCCTCTTAACACCGACTGATCTGGTCACATTTAAGGTGTTACCATTCACAGATCTCGCCAGTGATTCTTTGCTATTTTGCGCACTTGCGTTCACCTGTCATTCGCGATCGTCCATGTGGTCTTTGTAGAATAACATTCATTCTTTGATGAGCCGATTTTCACACACTCCGTCTGACCGAACACCATGTGTGTAATACAGTGAACAGTTGAACAAAAATGTAGAACGCAATGGACATTAGTTCATTGTAACGGAAATCTTGCTTTCGTCGAAAAACAAGTTAAACCCCAGTACATAGGTATACCCGGAGGCCACAAGATTATCATGTTCAAACATTCGATTAATAAAGACAGATAACTCTGACAGCATGACGTAGCCTAAATAAATAACGGTGCAATCTAGAAAGACCGCACAGTAGTTTATGTGTGGACGGAATCACCATCTCCTTGTATTCTGGGAATGTCCACGCGATCGATGAGCCGCTCTATCCTTTATCTCTACACAATAACCTTTTGATCCAACTCTCTACGGTGAAATCACGGCTCAGTAGTCTGGCATTTATTTGTTAAGCGAATACTAAGTTTGAAACAATGGTTCCCATCGATAAATTTGAAGAAAAAAACAGCCAATAATAGCATGTAAGATGTCTTGCGCGATGACATTTCGTTCGCATCTCATCGGTTACTTTTGTTGGCAAGAATGCAACTGGTACTTTTTGTGCAGCATTTCAGCTTTTGTTTTTCTGTAGATTTTTTCTAACCATATCTGACCTTTACCACTCAATATATATGTATCTTTTACCACCCCTTTATTGCATCAAAATTATCAATCAGTTGCATTTTGCTGCTTCCGCTTTGGTCACCTGACTGACTGTTTCAAATATTTCTAGATTGATTTCGCCTAGTTGCTTGCCGCCCAACTATATAAAGTGTATGTCAATTTCGCAAAAGTAACCGATGAGATGCGAACGAAATGTCATTGCGCAAGACATCTTACATGCTACTATTGGCCTTTTTTCGAATACTAAGTTTTGGACTTCGCTGCTCAGCAAGCCGAGAATGATGAGTGTTGGCTGAGTCAAGTGAGGCCGTGACCGACTCAGCGAACGGTCACCAGTAAAGATAATGTTTCAAGTTAAACACAACCCACATTTAACTGAGGCTTTCGCACTCGGACAAACCCTTGACTACTAGTCAATAAAGATCAAGTTATCTGTTAATATGAAGGAGAATGAGCAGTTGCCGTTACGGCATCGAGCTGATAATAACTATGTCCTGTTCATCCTGGGTTGCACTCAGCCACCAATTGTTTCGATGCGATTTTTGTTCAACAGTAAGGACAACACGAAGCATGAAAGCCAAGTTCGAAAGAAAAACAATAAAGCGCCAAAAGTTTCGGCAGAGTTATCTTGACAGTGTCGGTAGAGAACATTGTTTTGATATCGATTAGAATTTTCTTGCACAGAAAGTCACGGAGGACCTTATCAAACAAGATATTTCCGTTGCTGAAAATCACAAACCTGACCCTAATATCCGAGATGAAGAGTCATGGCCTTTTGTCAGTACTTTGCCACATCGTGCCTTGTAACAATCTTGAGCTACTCCTGTTTAGAGCGTGGTGGCGTGTCCGGTTCTAGCTCTGACGAACCAAAAATGGAGTTAGATACGTTTCAAGCCTAACGATAGACAAATATCACTGGCTGTTTTATAGCACATATTTAACTGCATCTGCAATGAGCCTGGTTTTTTAGAAAAATAAAGAACAGGTTTCATAATTACTACAGTATGAAAAAAAGGAAAAGATGAATGAAAATTTATAAGTCGGGTCAGGAATGATACTGTTTAATGAAAAGTCGCCAAGTGGCACAGATATCCAGTGAATTGTATATATTGCTCCTCACAGGGAAGTGACCAATAGAATACATTAGTTTCTGGTCAGTCAGAGCAGAAGACAACGGTTTTCTACTTTACACAGTCGTTGAAGTAACCTTGCCTGCCCTTCAAACGGTCCCCTCTGTTGCACACAAGGGAGTGATGATTAGTGCTCATTATGAACACCTCACCCTGTAGATGATAAAACTGATGGGATGATCTCATATACAACAGTTAGAGTCAGCTGCGGTGTATCGGTAACATGCGCGTGATCGGTTGTATCGACTAGCAATCTAATCAACGAAATGGCGTTTCACTTGGAAAACAAATGCTAATTACACCAGACACATTGTAATGGCGTGTGTGATCGCGCTTGTCAGTGCACTTGCACTTGTAACGTCATTTGTTATTGTCGTAGTTCATACTGATTGACTAACACACTCAGAGTCAAGGAGAATGGCGCAGACCTACAGTCGTAAATATAGATGCCGACCATTTATCTTGTGTTTTGGATGATAGACTGGCATTCAACTGCACTTCACTGTGCTCTACTCTGGCTCAAAAAGGATAGACTCGATGTTGAACAGTAGTTAGTGAACAGTCTGTGCATCGGAGGGTAAAACGTTGGTTTCAGAATGACTGTGTTGTAGGAGACGCATGAGTAAAACTAGTCCGGACTCCCAGTCCTACTGAAACGTAGGGAGGGACCACTTGGAGGTCGTCAGCATTGTAAACGGCACCTTAGGAAGCTGAATTTCCAAACGAGTTTTTAACAGCAATATGCATTTGGGTAAACTATGTTTTATCACACTTCCTCAGTTCTATACCATTTTCCATATCTGTTTCCATTTTAGGCACAAGATTTTCCATTACGTGCTAAAGCAAATCACTTTGGTGCATTAGAATTTCCACCTTAGATTCTTGGACGTGACGGCAAGAATGCGATTGGCCCAACTAACCGTAAGGGACGACCAATCTTAATTAGAGTGCTCCGCATTGGCTACTTTGGTAGAGGAAGTGGTTTGGGTTAATCGAGGGGTGTCAACGGATTTGCTTAATGAGAACGGGGTTAGCGGCCAAAGTGGAGCACAGATCACCTGACCCTGTTCCTACTAATTCATCAAACCGCTGACCGTATTGGTTCCTTTGACAGGTAAAGGGTTGCGAGTGGTTAGGGGTGTCTGTGAATCTCACGTCCAATAGGCGTGAGCTTTGGGGTCGTGGTAGACTTCGAGCTTTGATGTGAGAGTTAACCAGTTTGTGAGAACATTTTCATTAGTTCTCTCACATACATGGCTGGCGGACGCAAGTACACTTGCGTCAGTCCCGAAACACGCAGACGTATTATCGAAGCATTTGAAAGGGGTGATGACTGGCGCACGGTTGCCCTTCTGAACGGAGTCAAGTGTAATACCGCTTACAAGTGGCTACATGTGGATTGCATCAGTTATGAGGCTCAGCCTCGTAAAGGACACAGAAGCAAGATTCTGACAGAATCAGAGATCGACATGTTGCTGGAGTGGATTTCCGTGGACCCAACGATTACACTGCAATTTTTGAGACTGCGCGTGAAGGCTGAGTTTGAGAAAGAGTTGTCGACCACAACGATTAGTCGATACTTGGATGGCCGGTGCATAACTGTCAAGAAACTGCGCCAAGTACCCATCGGTATGAACTCAAATGAGAATTTGGAGTTACGGCGACTGTTTGCATATCGACTGATGGAGTGCTATGCAAATGCCAAGACTATTTGCTGGATAGATGAGACAAACTTCAATTTGTTCTGTACAAGGTCAATGGGACGTTCATTAAAAGGGACGAGAGCGTGCGTCTCTGTAACAAACAGCCGAGGCCGTAATCTTCATTTGATTGGAGCTATGACACCAACCTCGATAGTAGGCTATACGACGAGGCGGGGAGCATACAACAGCAACGATTGCAAGGGCTGGCTGCGAACCCTGCTAGATCAGATGAAGATCAGTACATCCATGTCAAACATTGTGCTGATATGCGACAACGCACCGTGTCACACCGATCTGGAAAGTGTGTTTGCTGAGGAGTTATACAATGGAGGACAAATCTTACGATTGGCACCCTATTCACCAATGCTGAATCCAATTGAGAATGTCTGGAGCATGGTGAAAGCAAGAGTTAAAAGACAGCTGCAGATGCACCACGAGACAATAATAACCGGAGATCCTCAGGGTGTGCAAAGTCAACAGGAGTGGAGAATGCGGGCCCTGGAAAGTGTAGTCATGTCTGCCATGTGCGACGTCACCGGAGACCATTGCGCTAGCTTCGTTCGTCACGTGGAACGATGCTGTATGCAGGCGATGAACGTTGAAACGGTTGGGTCACAACCGTAAACCCACATGCTCTCAGTGAACGTAGAATGCTCTATTCAGAGCAACCACAAATTGATTTTGTACTTCCCACTTTTTGGAAGTTGGCCCTGATTAAACTAATGCTTGGTCTGTGAATTTGCGTAGATTACATAAGACTCCGTTTTTTGTTTGCACGGTTAAGAACAACCGAACTACCAACATAATTTAGATAAACGAATGCTTCACGTTCGCGATTGAAAACAGTGAGTGAACTGTTAGCATCTCACGATACGTCGTCTTTCTACAGTAGTTGACTGCTCCTTCAATGGCACTGCAACCCAGCCGACACAGTGAACCGTGTGCATATATACAAAGATGTAGCTAGTCGATTGTCGAAGCCATTTGCCTTTCAATATCTCGTCTGAGCTGGCTAGTCTGTGTAAACTGTCCTTGACTAATTGTTTGTACTACTAGGGTGCGTAGTAGAATGTATGTCCTACGCTACCTGAATGCTAAAAATCATTCTGTCCATCATTTTGCCTTAGAGTACAATGAAATATAGAGAGGACTGGCTTGACAATTCTTTCGAAGTTGTCTTCCTTTGCGTACAACGGCCAGCCCAGTACCGTTCCGACTGATCCTCGGGTCCGGTTTGTTTAGCATTGATGAGTTCAGATGCTAACTCCAAGTGAGGTCAACCAAACATTAGACTGAGTTGCCAGGGCACCATCTAATAAGTGATAGTGAGTGATGACACAGGCTTCTTACTCAATCTAACCAGGCGACCACGGGGTGAGAGGTGTCACTGAACGAATGTCATAGTACGTTGCTACCTCGTTACGGTAGTACTAAGACAGTCATGGTCGCCATGGCCGAGGTCAATCTAACCACACCAGTTGGGTGACTGTGTCATCCTGACGTCGATTTTGCACTGGGCATGGTTTGGTCCAGTGACACCTCTCACCCCGTGGTCGCCTGGTTAGATTGAGTGGTTGAGGGGTAAGATCAAAACCTACAATGAATGAATCATGAATAGCACGTGAGACCGAACTAAATACCATTGAAGCAAATTAGCCCAACGGGCAATAAATGTCCATTAAAAGTACATCACAGAAGAATTCGGTCAAACGAACGAAAGCAGGTAGAAATGTATGGAACAATTAAGTGAAAACATTGTTACGATGTGTACTGAAAATCTGGCTCATAAGTGCAAGCACTCGAATGATGCAGGAGAGTGAGAATTGAAATACAAAGTCCCATCGTTATCAGAGGACTGTGCCTTACAAAACATTAGGCATGCTAAGAGTGAACATCGGTTCGTGAGAAGTGTCAGCGATTCAGCTACCCATAATGAGTAAGCTGTATCGCTGATTTTCCGGCAGTTGAAATTGTTTGCGTCAAGCTGTGGATATTACAGGTTGTGAGGGATATAAATCGGTCGCTTCAGTAAACTCCATTTTTTGTTCAACCGATGTCGTATTGAACACTATTTCACCTGGATCCAATACCATGATAACAGACTGTCTTTACTAGAGCACAAGGTAAATTCAGAAGAACCTGACCATCACAAAGATTTTATGGGCACCTAGCGTACGTGCAGACGTCGGTCAAATTAAAATGAGAACGTGAAAACTCATTGCTCTAGTAAGACCGTGGTTTTTGTCAATACTTCAAAATCGATCTTTCTACGTGCTGGTAGTTGTTTAACACCAGATTTTTAGCAAACTTCGAAACGTTTATTCAAAACGTGGTTATTCCAAAGAAGTCGCCGTCTTGGAAATTTGCTATCTGAAGAAACGCCGTAACTGCTATAAGCAGACTGAACAAAAGGCAAACAAACACTCTGTAGGTTAGTATGATCTGACTTGGAGAATCAATGTGTACATAACTAATGCGGAAAAAACACATCGACTTCAGCACCGTGTGAATCACTCTAAAACTCTGAATAAGGCAGTTGTAAGCAAATTCTAACTTGGATTTCTTTTGTATGCTGCTACTGCCATTTAATGACAGACTGTTAGATTTAATGGCATATGAATGCGCATTTACAAGGCAATAACAGTGTTGGAAAACTTGACGTCTGTCATTGGCTGCTATGAACAGCACACGCGATATCATGATCTGTCCAATAACTAATGAGCGAAGAACTTGATGAATAAAGTTTGCACTTGGTAGTGGAGTGTCTAGTTTGGAAAGTACCTTGTAACATTTGTGATTGCCAATGAAATGACCACAAGTATGCTATCTAAAGTGACAGATTGATTTTAAAATGTCAGGTTGGCAATTACAATGCCTTGTAAGTAGTATCTGTAAAATCACCAATAATCTAAAATAACATCAAAGAATGCACAGACAAATTTCAGTATAAATAAAGATCGAATAAAGTAAGTGCACTTACAGAAATTGCTCGGGTAAAGTGCATGGATGTAATCCATGTGTGCTCTAAATGCAGTGTTAGATGGAATCCTGTAGATGCCGATGTGGTGATCTACAGGACGAAAACACTAATTCACAGAGCACAGCAGCTATGTCTGTTCACTGATTCGCAAAAGACAGGTGAGTTGTGTTCACACGTTCAGAGGTTCTTGTTGTATTGTTAGCTCGGACGAAGACTGCGTCATAAGCTAATGCTCGAGATAAGATGTGTGTGAGTGACACTAACTGCGGTGGTGTTAACAAACTGAGTTGCTTGAAGCCGTTGCGTGTGCACGCGCGTGAGGACTGCTCATCATTGGATGTGTGGCGTTCCATTAAGGTTGCAAGCCACAGGTAACCGGTCCAGACACATGACCTTGATCATGCCACAGTGTGATGCTACATGCTCTATCTGCAAAGACAGTACACACTACATGTGGGCAAAACAAAGAAGAAATCTTAGCTGTGACTTAACGGCATTCTGTTGGGAACGGCAGCTTTCAATGAACGGGATAGTTTGCAATCTGTAAACTCTATGCCTGTCGATCAAGCTGTACCAGAATACCAAAACCAACAACTCTTGACACTCTCAAAAACAGTCAAGGATTAGCATTTTGATTACAATCACATTGCCTTTTGTTTCGTTAGCTTGTCACGTGCTAATTGACTCGAGTGTAAGTTTGCTGACATCGCCCGATAACTGAATTCGCGCACAACACGGTCTCGTTTTAGTCAATGTTATAAACGATCCGTAATGCTGTTTTGATTTTGACAGGTCTGCTGCATTCACAAATGCACCAGTATGGGAAGTAGGTAACTAACACGAAGCACGTTAGTGAAACGTGGACACAGACAAGAAATGAACCATTTTTCATTTTAAGCCCTTTACTATCGGTTGTCCCTGTGTTTAGTGAATGGAGGTACCACAGATTTTTGTTTGAAATGTACCTAACAGATGGACGCCAGCTGTAGTTTATTTGAGTTTGTACTAATTATGGATATTGAGAATGATGATCCTGAGCACCACACCGATATAACTATGTGGGTTGAACCTTCTGCCCCCGTCCTCTCGCATCTATCAGGTACCAATCTGAATAGGTCGTTTTTGAATCGGTTTCGATCCAGCAGATCGGACAGAGCTACTGGTCTATCCGGTTAATATGAACCACATTTTTACTCCTGTCGATGTAGACGACAGGAAATAGTAATCTCCGATAATGTTAACCAATATCTTCCACAAACGATTAATCTTGGTCAAACAGTTTATGGACTGTCACCCGTGTGCTGTGGATGTCAGTAGAATCCCGTCTGTTATTTTGTACTGCAAACATGAAACGAACATAGCTAAAAACATCTGCTATCTAATGTGATCCATTACCCAAACACTACGATGTTGAACTTCGAAAGGTAGCATGATGATGACTTCGACGAAATACGACAACACTTTTCTTAGTTTCTCAAGGTCTTAACCGATCCACGCGAATAATACCATCGTCTTTTGGTTTAAAAGCTCAGACTAGAAGTTCTGCTTTATGCAGTCGCTTTCAGGTTTAGACAAATTATCAGTTGTATCACACAACGATGAACGAACTGTCAGCTTAAAACCATTCACCATGTTAAGTGTACTATGCACAAAACTGTGCATCGCATAGCCTGATATTTAAATTATCAAGCTGACGGAGTTTAATCAATAAATTGACACACTCATGCACTTCGTGTCAAGTCCGTACAGTACGAGTAAGATTGCAATTGATTTCTACTGTGGCTAGCCTATTTTCTTGCGGGTTGTACCGAAAAGCGTACTGGTTAATCATGGTTGCAGATCTCTCTCAACTTGAAATATGGTTGAACGCAGCGAGCAGATGCAGTTCGAATGATCTTTCGGGAACATGCTTATGAAAGCAGTTATTACTAGAATAGAAATCCCCACGCGAAAGGGACTAGGTAGTTTTCCGATGACGCCCGTATTTACACACTTTGTAGACACACACAAGTGTTGTGTCCCTATTCGCGTTCATCATTAAGCCATACAGGCAATAACAGCGTTAGGGAGAACACGAGACTCAGGAAGAGTACGTGCTATATTCTGACATTTACAAGCGGTGTGTGTCATTCTTCAATGCGTGACTGAATGGGCAGTTAGTCGGTGAAGGCTGGAGTAATCCGAAAACAGCTTAAACGTTGATTGTGTGTGGGGCACATAGGCGGCCGTGAAGCGTATACAACAAAAATGCAATCAGAAAGCATCCGTATTTGAAAAAGTTCAGTCATATTGCCCACGAGTGGTTTCTTACGCCTTTGCCAGAAGAGGGACAACCTAGTTATCCAGGTGCTGACGATTCTGACTATTCGACTATCGAATGGGGAAAACTTTCTTTCCTTTTGGTATATACAAACGAAGAACTATGAGTAAGTGTAGATAATCTTTTCTTAACACGCTTTAAACGAACTGGCCAAACATTTTCACGTTGTAATATTGCAATGAGAATATCGTAATATGCAATCTTTTGATGTCTCTAGTGAACAGTATGTCTCATAAAGAGTAAATATGGAGCGAACTGCACTGGTCTTATTTCGATAGCTAATCAGTTATAGTTAACAAGAGAAAAATCATTTGCCATTCAACAAGGCTGACAATGTTGAATGTTTTTCACATTTCTGTGACTTCAGGCTAATGGTGGGACTTGTGCAACCGACGGAATCCGTATATCGATAACCCGCCTATCCGATTAAGGCTGTGAAGTCCAGCAGGTTTTCCATACAGCCATGGAGAGTAATGATATCAGACAGGGGTCAATGAAGATAGAAACTTTTAATAAAATTTTGTACTGATAAACAGATTGGGAATAACACAACGTTTCGAGCAAGTTGTAATACTCTACGTTTCAACCATCTCGGGTGGCCTTCCTCAGGAGTGTTGTTCTGAGGACGACCACCCGAGGTGGTTGAAACGTAGAGTATTACAGCTTGCTCGAAACGTTGTGTTATTCCCAATCTGTTTATCAATAACATGTTAAACACGACGCCCAAACTATTCAACTTCATTCTTACTACATTTGGTGCGGATATCTTAAAATTTTGTACTATTTATTTCTTCTCACCGTTACTGAAGCTACAACCAACACCTGTGGTGGTCCGTTCTTCCGTAATCGTGCGGTTATCAAATTACCTGCAAAACTCAATGACGCGTTCACCAGGCTTGTCTGGGCTGAGTGAACAATGGACAGTTCTTCACGAGAGGTCTACGTGTTTCTGTGCCTCGGGTGTGTGTGTGGGGGACAGGCAAACAGCTGTGCACACGTGTGCACGAACACAAATTAGCGATGCGACGAGCCGACTCTAGATCACAAATGTGGCACACGGCGCGGACACAGGTCACCAGGTCAACACAGTGCATGCAAAAGTGGTCGCGCGGGCGAAAATGAAAGGGGAACGGCTTGTACTGAAAGTTCTCTATTCTCGGAATTCATTCAATCGACATAGACGGCCACTAGGTAAGCATCGTTGACGTTGAAACGAAAGACGGGCGAAAACAGACCGACAGGCGAACACGGTGAGCGGCATAACAATCTCATCCTGACACACTTATTGTTTGATAACGTGTGCTACTGTGGATTTGAAACGCCACAATAAACCGTTCACTATTCAGTACATGCACTCTTATATATATATATATATATATATATATAAACATACACGCAACTGAAAATGGTTTGAGATTTCTATTCCATTCCTTGTCATTTTTGTTCTCAATCTGGATGATTTAACCTGATTGTCTGAAACGACTGCAGCCAGTGTAGTGAGGGTAGACGGTCGCACCATACTACTCACACCACTATTCAGTAGCCGCATGGATCGAAATGGTCGCGGGATAAATACGGGAGACATATGGGAAGGATCGTTGGAAGGCAGAATGACATTTAATGACTTTCGCCACATGATGGAACTGAGACATGGTGTCCAAAGCGACTGGAGCATCCTCAGAAGAGTGCAGTGTGCAAATGAGTGTTTTTGTTCCTAGTCCCGTTGAGACGCTTAAGTGGTGTATTGGTTTCTCCAGTAAAACAACCTCCGTGTCATCCACCTTCTAGATTCACAACACAGGTTACCTGGAGTACGCTATTGCTAAGCGTGGTACGAATTGGAATATTCGTTCGTCAAGCGCAGGGGAAAAAGCTTCGTGTCAAACGCTGTTTAAACTCAGTAAGTACGTTTTCAAGTGGCAGTCGGATGTGTATAGTGTCGCAATTTTTTCGGTTAAATTGCACTTCGTATTCACCTTCGTTTGTTTAAGCATTTTGACAGTATCAAATAGCTGTGCCTCAATAAATGACATCGAAATTTTCCCTTATCAGCTGACCGATACATCACCAATTCATAGTATCACAGTTGTATATGAATGATGCAGTCTGCTGGGTAGAGCATTTGTGGCCAGTGACTGAGTGGTTCTAGCACAATGTGTGCGAGTAGTTTTCACCTGTTCCTATACCCACTGGTGTGAACGTCATACGCAGTAAACCATGTTCTGTACAGACTTCACTCATCCTCGTTAAAATACTATGCACATCTTTCTAGGCCAGCTTTTGTTTAGATCAACTATGTTCTCGAACGGCCTAATGAATAGAATACAAAAGTTGGATGGATCACAACAGTCAAAGATTATTTTATTGATTCGTCGATCAAATGGTGTCTTGAGGAGTATTTCGGTCCAGGTACATTTTGGGTTCAAACCCATTTGACTTTTCCTCCTTTGCAGGAACACTTGTGGGTACTGTGGGAATTGGCTGGCATACATAGAATGTTATTTACATTCGGTCATAGTCTTCATGTTCAGACATGTTTTATCGGAGAGCCTCTTCCAAAAAGCGTTATACTTGAGTGTGGATCTTGTTACTGCTCATCCGTAGTAGAAGTCCTTGTTACTACCGGAAGTGCAATTTTGTTCCAGGTTCTCATGGGACAACCTTATTGATCACAGCAGTACCGGCCTTTCACTAAATACTACCGAATCGCGATATCTAATCCAAGGATTGTTTGACGCTTCTTCGTTTGCAGTTTCACGACTCCGGACGTCTCCACTGTATGCACATTATACACAGAATATGTATACTATAAAAGGTTATACAAATACTCGCTAATTCGAATAGTGGAGTAAATTCTTGAAGTTAAATCTAGAACTTTGTCGACATAGCCGTTCATGATCTGTCTTCGGTTAATGGATGCAGTCTGATGTGTTCACTCAGTCAGAGTGTAATCGTTCTAATTAAGAACTGTTTGATTGGTACAAACATGTATCATGAAGATACATAAGGTAGAGAAGTCCGAAGTTTTGACGCATAAAGGCGATCTATTGAGTTGAAACCGGTATTACAGATAGTTTCCGAGTTTTCCTATCGAACATTTAAATGTTTCTATGTTACGATCAAGCTGTTAATACATTTCTCACCAAAAGTACACGGCTCACTCCTATGCCACATGAAATAGAATGTACAAATCATAGTGTTGTGAGACCAAATTGTTCACAAACAAACGTGACTGTATAGATCATTTTATAATGTACCTCACAGTGCAATTCCCAGAACTGTTCGCCCTCCACACTTCAACTGGTTACTCTAGTTTTGGTCGTTCTCGGTCAGCATACCGAGTCAACAGAATGGTGTTGAATTGAGTAAATTGGTGACGAAACAATAGGATTGTCCAGATAAGTTCACGTAATCTGTTGGTACCGTGAAGCGAAAAACCATGGAAAACATCACCGGTACTCAGTGTGAATGAACACCTATTAAAGTGAAGTGGTTCGAGGCCGATAATCAAAAATCTTCATGCCTGATCCACATAGACTAGGCAGCTCGCGTATTATGACACTACACAAAGAATTATGAGAGGATCTATAGGATGTCACATACTTAACTTTCTCCAGTCTATATTTGCGTGAACTAAAAAGTGTGGCAAGTACGTGAACACTCTGAACTGGGTGGCAATAGGATTGATGAAGAAAGGGGATTATTTCAAACTACCTTGTGTCAAGGCAAATATTGCCGTGGTGATAAACCAATATCACATTTAGGATCATCGTGTGACGCGGACGTAATGAGTGTACAGTGTGGGAACTTTTACTGTAAACTAATTTTCCTGCGAAATGACCACTCTGACAGGTATTCACTTCTTCAAAAGTAAATCACTGCTATTACTGCGAAAACAAACAAGATTCGCTGAAGCAGCCACGTGTAAAAGTACACATACTTTAACAACCTACATCATTCCGACATGCTGTTACGATGTTGAGTATCTAAACCTGTTCAACTTCACATGTTGTTGGAAACAGAACATTCTGAACATTGTATGCTTCCATTTGAATCGACTCTCACTTCAACAACTAAGAGCGAGCGGTAGAAACGGATAAGGAGTCGGGATAATTGGCCGCAGAATACGTCTCGTATTGGTCGGGCTAAGATTCCACTTTTTGTTGTTGATAGTATGAGTTTAGTTCGTCTTCTGTACATCCAACTATTGTGACTGATGAAAGCAGACAGTACTACCTGCCTACTCCTATATAGCAACGATATGCAAGGAACCATAAGCGCACCAAATAGCTGAAGCATTGAGCGGGTGCATATTCAACCGAAGTACACGTGAAAGTGTAGAGATTTGAGGATATGAACGGTTCCATTTCACATCTAATTCGTTAAGCGATACCGACCAGCTCGTTAACGTTTTGGCCAACTGCTTGTAAAGACGGCAAACGGGGGGCTCTAAAGAGGTCGAAATGATGACGCAAATCGACCTTTCTCCGTTCTATTAAAGTGTCAGGAGCAGCTTATTTACACACAGCTTCAAAATGAATGAGTACAGCATAGCCAGACACTCGACCTGCTATGGTGTCTATACTAAGAAACTTAATCCACAGGTCTGGTAGGTATAGCGGTTCGTGTGACGAACAGCTTCGGAGTGGAAGTAAGACCACGAAAAAATGAAGTTGGTGTTGGCCACCACTCGTGGCACCACCATAGATCGATCAGATCAACGAAAGTCCACCACATACGGCTGTCCTCTAGGTAGTGCGCCCTCTTAATAATAAGCCCTATGGTGGCTGATCGCTCGAACGCGTAGGTTGCTAACCGTGTGAAATTGGGCCGTTGCACCCGGAATGAAACTCTACGATGTGTATTTTTACACACTTTGTTATGGAAACTGGGCTTCTCTGTGTGAGGTCGAACCTGTGATCGTCTGAGGTTGCCAGCATGGGTATCCGGTCCGTTGACTGATGTGTGTGTGGTCACTTTTACTACCTTCGTTGTTCAATGGTAAATATTTTCAAGGCATTGCAGTACTTGAATGGTATGAACGATCTACATTTATGTTGAACATAGCATTAAAAACAACAGTTTAGAAAAAGTCAATAAACATCGATGTTGTAACTATAAATGGACAGTTCGCTCTCAAATGTGAAAAAGCAGTTATCTTGATAAGCACGCCGTTCTGGTATCAGCCGACATCGCCTTTTTGTTCGTCGAGTTTGCCTCTATCAATCACCAACCTTAAGTACCGGATGGTGGAAAAACCACACAATTCTCGACTGACAGTTCAGCATCTGCTGATCTGTTAAGGCTGGCCACGTATAAGCTAGCCAATTGGTTCAGCCACAATTGCAGTATTAATGTCACTCTCGTTCACTTGGTAAATGCTCTGTACACCTGGTGATAGTGTTAATAGGACTCTGAAAGAACAGTCTCTCCGTTGCACTACAGTAGAGCTCTACAAGACATCTAAGACAGATGCGAATCGCAACCGAGATTAGGTAGAGAAGACTATGCCAGGGTGAATCCACACGTGGTTTCTGAATGGTTACGAAGATAAGTGTCCTTCCACTACTAAATTTAACCACTGGATTATCGAACTCCTCACGGGAAGGGCATCCATCGAAGCCAAGATACTTTCATAGGGGCTTCCACTGAAAACATCAGTCACACGGAGACAACATGAGATTAACGAGTGGGCACACGTGAAAGAGGAAGCACTGCGAGCACCGGCTTTGCTACGGTGG
This sequence comes from Paragonimus westermani, assembly GCA_008508345.1. Lineage (NCBI taxonomy): Eukaryota > Metazoa > Platyhelminthes > Trematoda > Plagiorchiida > Troglotrematidae > Paragonimus > Paragonimus westermani. Next base: position 131,768 of record QNGE01001267.1, on the reverse strand, counting down.
ATCGAACTGTCTATGATCGTCTGAACACACTGCAATTGTGTGCATGTCGGTGTTAAGGAACACTTTTCCTGCCCGAAACTGCCTCTTTCCTTGAGAAAACAACTTTCTCCAACCTGAATAAGCGGAAATATCCAGAATAGTCGAGCGGCGACCTTCGTTATTGTGTTGCTTCCCCCTTCATTCCGCTGGGCTCATTGGTGGCTTAGTGACCTTAACCAATATTTTTAACAAGTGTCCGTCAAACTTCTGATTTGAGAATGCTTGTAGGTCTCTATGCACCACATAAGTACTATGTAATTTCTTTGTCGTATACATCACTGGAGCGGAACAAAGTTGCCTTTGCACACGTCTTCCGGTTCATCTTGGGGGCAATTAAAGGGAACATTCGCGTTATTTTCGGGACCAAGATTCTCCGTGTTAACTATTACGTGGAGAATCCGATTTCTATCAAGCGCACTATGACACCGCTGTCGAACCAGTGTGCTCTTTTGTGGGTTTACAACAGTTGGGCACTCAGGATGCTGATGAAACAACCCCAAATTCAGTGCACTGAGAAAAAGTTCCAGCTGATTCAGGGGGACTGGAATCAACTAGAACAGTGCTCATCTGCTAGATATGAAATCTTGGTTCAATAGTGACCACGAGGTATGGCAGCAATCCAAGCAGTGTGAAAGCAATACCTTCCCGAAGCCCGGTAATATCATATGCGTCTTCTTGATGGTGCTGAGAGTGTGGCTTCAGCTGTCTAAATACTATACGTTGTAGCGAACACCAGTATTGATTTAACTTGATAGTTAATAGGTCTAGTAAGAGAAAGACACAGGGAAAGTTGAATGTGGACATCTGGATTATTCATGACAGTGGTCCAGTTCACACAGCTTAAGTGTCAAATACTGCTATTCGTGAATGCAGACCCTAGAAGTATCCTCACCTTGCCTGTTCTTCCGATGATGTCAGTTTCATGTCCCCAACCTCAAATTGTTACTAAAAATGCAGATGTTTTTTCTGACGATGAATAAGGAGTTAAGTAGTGGTCAAGGCTCGATGAACAAGGTGGACAAACATTTTGGCTGAAAAATGCTTGGCAACCGTGATAATGAAAAGAAAACTGTACTGTAATTCATCACGGTCGTTACAACATAAATAGTGTGTGTAATTTAATTAACGCATCAACATGCACATCATGCTCACTATTTTTGGAACTTCTGTACGGCAAAGGCACAATTACGTTCAACTGGTTAGACGGATACTTCTCAGGCTGAATTAATGAGACAATCGTTCTCCGATTTTTGTGAATATATTTCCAACATTTGATACACATCAACTACAAAATACCGATTTTTGATTGGGAATCGTCTCTGCTCTGTTTCTTACCTAGTATTTTTTTCTAAACCGTAAGCGTGATCGCTTACACATGACCTGAATGTAACTTGACATTACTAATTAGAAAGAGGTAACGGTGTTCTAGCCAACCTAAAGTTAGCTGCAAACAGTGGTTCACGAAATTTCAGAAAGCAAAATATCGCCGCTAGACTGTTTATGTGCGCGATGAATGTGAAATTAACTCAGTAAATGTTAAAAAATAGAACAGAGCGAAAACGCGTATCAATCACAATGGCATTCAAATGAACGCTTCCACCGATTATAATAGACCGTTCAAGGTATGTGTTCGCAAGGTTACCTAATAGCTTGATTGGACTCCATCAAAATGCTCAGACTACCAACAGCTGAGTAGAACTGCGTTGTCGTCAAGCAACAATAAGGTCAAGAGATATGAAGTCTTTAATATTCTGTTGAGTGAGCAAGGTAGGTGTTGCCTGTGCGGATGGAGTCCCCGTGGTCGCTTAAATCAGTAGTCAGAAACGCCAGTCATGATGGCAACTTTCTATGGTCAGTAGCCTGTGTGTGCATTCACACCACTCCCAGTTCTTCGGCTTAGCCTTGTTTGACCGGTCGCTATCCTTCTGAGCACGTGTTTTCCAGGTTATTCTCCAATGAGAGGCGCTAACTTCTATTATGTATGAAATCCACATATATATGTAACGTCAAAACTCCATTCAAACGGCGTATTTAAAAAACAGGTAGTTTCCACTTGCGTAAAACGCAGAAACGTTGCCAAATATCCGCGTGGTTTAGGTTGAAGAAGGATGACTGCTTTCATGGTTATGCAAATGTTGGTAGAAATTAGGTCGCACTTGACCAAACATCATTCACGGCAAAACGTGAAATCTGCAAGAGAGTATTCTGATGTTCTGGCATAGACCGAGAGTAGAACTTATCGCATTAAAGAATGTGACACCATACATGCTGCAACACAGAGGCAGGAAAGTTCATCCGTCAAAATGCTGCGCCTTCAAGAAACAATCAGTTAGTTTGTTAGTACCTATAACTAGGTACTTTTCTCTGATTCATTAAAGCTGAAATTTTCAATCTGCCTGTTCTTCGAGACCGGGTTGGTTCTATTCTGCATTGATCAGATGAAAGTGGCAGAATGGAAATCAGAGGTGGAAAAAAATCGGGTTATAAGTCAATAATCTCATCTAAAATCATCACCCAGGACGATAACTCATAAGTAGCCAGGGACTACGATCGACACTCTCGCAGACGAACCTGAACTTTCGCATTCAAATAGAACCCTCAACTGATCCACATCGAACGCGGAGATTCACTTTTGTTAATTCACAGCCGGTCCAGAATGGGTTGAGCAAGTTAGTTGGGAACCCTCCGGTCAGAATATTACAAACAATACCAGTCATTCTTCAAATTATATGTGAAAATAACGAACATAAACCGGAAGAGCCTAGAACACCTTGGGGGAACAATAGAAAGGCGCCAATAATAATAGTCACAACGGTCGGAGCACAGGGCTTCGACGCAGTGAATATGTGCATATGACAAGGCGTTATGTTTTCCCTATTTGAGGAAGATTGGCTGGTCGATGAACGTGAACAATTAAAAAGGAGTGGAAGGAAAAAAAATATTGTTGCGATTCACACAGCTGGTGGATAGTTAGAGAATGTGGCCACCAGTTGTTGCGCTTCCGAGGCGCTCAGCTTGTCTCCTTTGGCAGCATGGCAACGATGCTGGGAGACTGCAGCCAAAATCACTTCACGAGCAATGGTTGCGGACACGTGGCGAATGTCACTGAGCGGTGGGAACAAACGACCGAGTGAATAGTCTGATTCTGACACCAGTGAGGCCAATGTCTGAAATAAAAACGGAACGAACATAGACCGCGCGGCTGAACACGAATTTGATCCATCCTAAAGACCAGTAGGTAATGAATAAGCGTTATACCATAAACAAACCTGGAAGGAGGATCTCACAGACAGGCACACAAAAATCGACGAACGAAATACTGGGTCAATTCCGGGTCGGCTGGGTAGTGGGCTCCGAGGTCACTGAGTAATTGCTTTTCACGACTCAATAAAGAGGCGGACTTGTAAGTGGCCTTGGTCAGTCAATCATTTCAAGGTGGGCCATACTGTGATGGCGCGATCACGCACTGACTGATGCACTGTGTGTGACCTATAACAGGAGAGTCGGATGATCTGTTTACCACAGCACAACAGAGTTCCGGTGTCTGGTGTGCATGTGATGACAGACAATGGGTGGCGTGTCATTAGTTGCAGAGTGAGAAGCGTAGCAGAGAGAGCATAAAGAAGCGCAAGACGTGGTTCGATAAAAATTGGAATAGGCCTTATTATCAAATGTCTCGGTAGATTGGACTAAACCCAAAAGACAGGCAGACAGAAAGGATGGCTTCTAAACGATGTAATTTCCGTGCCTTTGTAGAGGCAAGTTAACACACTCATTCAGTCGACTTTGAAAAGTTCTACTGTTAGCCGTGGTGCAGCCATATACTGACTTGACGTACAATGCAGACTCCGCTCCCGCAGACATCATTCACAATGCACCGATACCAAGTTCTCGAGAAATTATCTGATCGATTGTGTCTGATAATCCTCCTGTGGCCATATGAACAGCACACTGACAGCCGAACGCAACCAATTAAGTAAACGGCAACAAAGTTTTTTTTAAACAAAGCCCGATTCATGTGGCAGGTCGATAAACTATTACAACACGAGCAACAACCAGAAGCCATCGGTCAGCCGAATAGAGTGATTTGTGCTTGTATGGAACAGACGGAGTAAATAAGGAACAATACTTCCACTCTTTATATCCGCGTATTCATGTATGTCTTGCGCTTTTCCAAGGCTAATAGCGGACTTTGACGCCAACGTTAGACATTCCGAGAGAGAGAGAGACTTAGCCTTCTCCTGCAGGCAGTTAGGGTGTTGTTTGCGAACACGATGGTCGAAGTTAAGCTCCTAGTCGATTCCAGTTAATTCTCATGATGTGAGCTTATAGAAACGTTTATTGGAGTGCAAGTTAAAAAGTCGATTTTTAGGCCTTTACGACTGTCTAATGTTAGGGAACATTAGAAGCTATGGTCAGGCACAAAACGGAGACCATTTGTTTGGCAGACAGCTGCCACCGAGAGCCGTTACGGGAAACATGCGCTAAACTAGCAAGAACATAACTTACAACCGATTGCAGCTGTCGTATCCCCACAGAATTCCCAGGATTAACAGGATAATGACTGTGTATCCTCACGAGCCGATCGAGCATTTACACCATTACTCACAAGCGAATGTGGCTGAGCGTTCAAATATGATGAATCGATCGTGTCTAGTTTGCGGTCAGTGGCACAGTGGTCAACAAGGTTGTCTCATGAAAACATGATGGGCGTTCTAGTGCCAGCCTTGAGCCGTGACAAAGACACGCACTTCTGACGAGCACTGGCAATGAGCAAAAATTGAGTCTGGTGCGTCTTTTCAGAAGGGACTGACTAGAAAATCCGCGGGAACAAGATAGCCGCGACCGGCTGTGACCGGTGTTCAGTATATATTAACCAATAATGGTTACCGACCTAATTGCGACAGAATTAACAGGACAAGTACATGAAGAAAGAACCACTCGAATCACACGAATGACACCAGGTGAGCATCTTCTACAGCACCACTGATGGAAGAAGATAGAATAGTTGAATGAGTATAAGGTGACTTTAAGGATTTTTCGTATTTAGTGACGTTACTCAACCTGGGTCACTCTGTGATAACGATGATCAACACCACTTTTCTGATACGATAACCGGGAAATATCACACATAACAACGATTCATACACGCCGAAATCGAGCTTCAGACAGCGATTAGATTCGGTAAAATCGTCAGTATACCTCGCAAAATAACATGTGAATACGGTTCACCGTACTTGGGTTATGACAAAGTAGATCACAATCAGTAGAAGCCCATCTTCACAACCCAATCAAATAAGTCATTTGGTTAATCATGCATATATAATCTACCCTCTTCTAGTAAGCTGATTATGGGTGAATATCTTACCTGAATCCATCAACAGTGAAGGTAAACCCAGTGTGTTATTTGCGAAATCTTTTGAGGACAACTGACTCAATCCATTTTGAATGCATGATCTTAATGTTCTATGCACAGAAAGCATGCAGTTATTAATCACCAAATCCAAATATAAGGCAGTATAATACGATACAGCAATTATCCTCACCTCAGACGCCACCAGAAAGTCATCATCTGTCACCGGTGAAATCCGACCACTGACAATGGCCAAAGCCACCCCGGGGAAGATGTATGCATTGTTAGCCTGACCAGGATGCCGATGCAATGGCTCCTTCAGTTCAGGGCATGTCTTTGGGTCCAGGGAAACAGGTAAAAATGGGCTACCGCTGGCGAACACACCTCGGCCCTGAAAACAAAAATGGAATTATTGAATAAAACAAGTGAGGTTAGCATGGCGTAACGAATCGTCTGGTTATTGATCCGAAACTCTACGTATATGCACGTACACAAAGTATTCCGATCTATATTTATCCATTTTCCCAGACAGTATGCCCTCGGTCGATAAAATACGTGCAGTTTGTGTCGATGACAATCGATTAGGGAGCGTTGAGGGACAGGAAGAGGGATTCGCATGGATCCGCCGACTAATTCGCAAATCTGCAATTGGGACTAGTTAGAGAGACTATACATTCAACCACAGACCGTTCTGTTTAGTTATAGTATGTAAGGAACGGTTGCTAACATCTGTTTTTTTGTTTCGTTGAAAAGTGTAAACAAATTGATGTCGAATGTCCGAGCACAAACAGTTGTTGTCAGTAATTTCTTTTTTTCTTCCTGGTTGTATGGCAGTTAAGCATCAGCGGGAACCACAAATATATTGCTGTTTTCCGTGCTGCTGCTGCCGCTGATGAACACCGCTTCAAGTATTATACTAGAGTGCCTGACCAAATATGACCGCTTTCGATGTTCAGCCCAGCAAAACAGAACCGACCTATCGATGTGAATATTTTATGAGCAACTGAGTAAATCTTCAAAACTGTAAAGTTTAATCACATGAGCTCTTCGTGAATATGGCTAGAGAAAGCGGACAGCAACTCAGAGATGGCCTAGCGTAACACGATACCTTGGAAGATAGGACTTCGTACTCACGATCGGCGAGCCGTCGTGCCATAAAGGCTATTGATCGGTGAGTTGAAACTCATGATGGTGGTGAGCCGAACAGTGAAAATGCTAACGTGATTGTGTACGGGAAGTTGTACCCCAACAAACACCGACGGTGATCTGATTGCGTTTTTCGGTAAGTACACTGCCGAAACATATGTGATTAAAATCGACCGGTGACTTATTGCTACCCTACTACAGGTCATGCAGAACTTTCAACTAGGCGAAGTTTCTGTTCTTTGTGTCCACTATTAGTCTGAAACTCTATCGAAGACAAGTTCACAACTAAGATAATCTGAATAGGCCGCTCGCCAGAAGCAGCCTCATATACGAACTTGTGAGTGCCGGGAGCACAGATGAGAGTTCAGGCATTAGAAAATGAAGCCACGGCTAAGATGTTATAACTTCCAAGTTCACATTGGATTAATAACTTCTTGAAGTGATTAGTAAGATGCGAAAAGAAACCAACGTTTGTCACAACGATCATTCAAACCGCTCGTATTCCGCATTAACAATGTTCTAGAGTGAAAATGGAAAAGTGACGTTTCAGTAACAAAAGTTGATGAAAAGCAGTTAAAGTGTAATTTAATTCCGGTGCATAGTTGAACAGTCAGCGCTGCTGCAGCAGCGGTCTGGAAAAAGTCTACAGCTGATAGCTCGACAGTGTGTAGCAGCCATAAAATAGTGAACCGTGTATTATGACACCGTCGGTTCATGTTCTTCGGATCCCAAACGAGCTGCAAACCAACTGAACAAAATTTGGTTTTAACAATTAACGTTTTTTCTTCCAAAAATGGAGTATTTTTTATTTTTCCTGAACAAGGGATCAGCCAACCAGATGTATGCTCCTAGATATACTGTCGGGTGAACTTTGGTGGTCACCAAATCAACGAGGAAGTTCTCCTCAAACGTTAGAGGAAGAGAAAACTATTCGTTCCGGTCACCTCTTATGTCAACTGTAAGGCGGAATTGGGATCAGGTAATCTGGAGAGGCACAAAAAATGCAACAAAGCAGAAAGTTATAATCTCTAGCCTCAAATGGCGACTACAAACAGGACCACTGTCATCCTAGAATATACACGGCAAGTGCTTTCGGTAAGAGGACATACCAAAGTTGTGTGCAGACCGTTTTACGCTGCCCGCCAAAAAAATGCTCCCTCCTATAACAAACAGTCGATACTGGCAAAGTTTATCGTAGGCAGCTATTCCAAACGCAGTTTTCTGTACGGTATGTAACAAAACGGTGTTCTATAACGATTAGCAGCTTGTGCGCCATGAGGGCCAGCACGAACAAGCGCATAAACACACAAATACACTAACTCACGTATAGATGCACTTAACAGTGACTGACAGTATGGAACTCGTTTTGTGCGTACGTGTGAATGGACAGGCCGATGGATTTATGATGACAAGCCTATCATAGGTGAACAGCCGTTCTACAATCGAGCTCACCGAAAACAGTTCAAACCAGAGTTCAGCTCAGGCGGTAGAATGAGCATTGAACTCACTGATAGAAACAGCACTGTGGTTTACGTGAATGATCGCTATTTTAAACTGGCGATCGGTTACGCAAACCATTGCGCAGCTGCTTTGCCAAGTCGACCAATGAGGTGACAGGCCATCATACTACCTGAATTGAAGTTAATGCGTATAACCGTGTGTTGATGACTTTGTGTCTCTAGGGTGCTCAAGAGTTCAGTTACCGTAGTACATTAACTTGTTCCCATCTATGCCAAATATCTAAGTTTGGATCAAGTAGGAAACAGATTCATCAAGCGAGACATATGAGCAACCGCATAGCTGCGACACTGTTTTATTGGTTGGCTATGTGTGCACTAATTTAATTTGAAGATAAGGAGGAATATTTAACATTTTCAAGTGTCATGAGGATAATGGATACTGCAGATATGTAATAAAGAAGAGGAAATGGATGAAGAGTAGGCAATAACACGGACGAGCGACAATCACGATGGTTAATTAAAACAAACGTTAACAGTGAATGTTCTATATTGCAAACCGAACTCCAGAGAGCAACACAGTGCTTGAAGTGATTTGTTATGTGAATGGAGAGCTTCGGAGACTCAGTATGTTGATTTTTCTGTTCAAAATAAACACTACCCCAGCTTACTACTCCATATGACGTACGTCCGCAAACAAACCGAACAGCGGCGATACAGTCGCCTCCCTCTACCCAGCAACAGATAGAATCTACCTTGGACTTCGGGCGTGCCTCAACTGCTGGACTGCTGTCCAAGTTACGCTGAGTTGTCAAACCAAAACTTTAAGAGACCTGAGAAAATATTAGTGATGTTTATGAAGAAACACCCCACTGCAAACAAAACACTTGGGCTTAAATGACCGCGGCGTCATCACTGACTGTTTAACACATTCCATGAGAAGCGGTATTTTAGCGGGCGAGGTATGAAAGTATTATTACAGAACACCACACCATCCCATTCAATTGACTCTGTCAGTTCACACGGGTGCTGAGCGGCCGATGTCTTTAATAAACATGAAAGACCAGAAAAAAACAAAGTATCTTCTACCCGGCATACTTTCCCAATGCTTACAGTCGTGCTAAACTGATATACTTAAAATTGTAGTTCCTGCTGAATGGCATACCTGCCACACCCCCGCGCTTCAAGGTTGCACCGGACTCAAGCCGCGTGGTGTTGTCCAAAGTCATCAAGGGAGGAGTACGCGACGGATTATGTAAACAATATGTGCGTGCAAATAAGAACGGCTCAGGCTAAGTTCAGTGCATCATCGCCGGTTGGCAGTGATGTCTAGCTACCATAAACCGTAAGAAGAAACACCAATTTAGTTATCAAAAAGAGAAAGGATAGGATTAATTAACCCAAACAATGAGCACCAAGGAATCTGCACTCCATGAACAAATAACTAGACTGCAGGTAAGAGTAGGGCGACATCCATGGAAGTCTTCATGATCCGCTTCACTGTCTAGTACACAGAATATTCAGTCTAACAGCAATGGCATTCGCGTCAATGAACCCAGTTATCCCCCAATGGAGCTAGAGGCCGGGTGATTTAAAACGGCTTACAGCTCCCAACTTACTGGCGGCTACTCATATTTCTCTCCGAGGGGTTATAAATCGGGCGTCTCGTATCACAAACCAGTGGTCCGGGAACTCGGCAAACAATGCGCAGCGTAGTAAGCCATGGGTTCACAGTTTTAATACACGGCTTAAAAGTCGAGGTATGCGCATTTTCACTTTTGGGATAAGTGAACTTGAGTGAACCTGCCCAACCTAATTCCCTACTCTATAGGAGAGCAGAAAACCTTCACTTGATCGAACATCAGAGAAGAACTCGCTTTCGCACCTTACAGCGAACTGCGTAAAAGCTTACCACCAAACCGACAAACAGTAAGTATAGTTATTCAAAAAAATAGACCTGCGTGCAACCCGGGAATTCAGTGTATATAATTTAGACACCATCCACAATTCTGTAATGCACATTAGGACTAAGGTCGCATCGGTCAACAATGTGACTGTGAAAACGAGAACCTGAATTGAAAGTTAGATCATGCCTGGGATATGCATTACCTTGTGGCGAAACTTGAGTCGTGTTTCTTTTTGATAAGGGGCTAGCCGAAAGTTCCATACGAACATGTCACTAATTGAACAAAACCAACTGAACCGCAGAGACCAGTAGCCCATTCGAGAAAGTTCGAACAGGCTGCCAGGTTTTCAAAGCACCAAACTGCGATACAAGCTTAGAACTTTCTGCTGAGAGGACAAGACATACTCGTGATTGGATATGTCAGCACGGAATTTAATTCGTTGTCGTTGTGGTTGTTGTTATTGTTGCGAGACTTTATGTTTCCCCTAGCCGGGTTTTCACGTTCTACTGCTTTGTTTCCCGTTAGTTGCTTTCCTTGTGGTTGGTTTATATACACGACTGGAATAACGGATGGATTGCGAGCAGACAAAACCGATCCCTCATTCAGCCATGAGGAGGAAAACAAATATCTGCTTAAAGCATCTGCCTAGAGACTCACGTGTGTGTATTTATATGCTTCCTCAGCTGTACACTCGGCCTTTTTGGTCGGGTTGCTCAAAGCCATAATAAGCGGCTTCTCGTTCAATTCGGACATGAGATTCAAGACACTCGGAGTGAAAGTGCGTGGAACCGCCGCCGCACCTATCAGTGCAGTGCACTTAGCAAACTTGATGATCTAAAAAATGCACACAAAATGCAAAAGAGAAGTGGAAACGGAACAGTCGAAAAGGTTTATACGCATACGCTATGGGTGGGCAAATTTCCCTTCACATTCCAGAAGGAGAGCTAAAAAGACGAAGAACATGGGCCAAACTTGACAGCGACTACACAAGGGAGACATAGTTGTTCTATTCGCTAACCATTCACTAATAGTGTTACCATAGCGGGGCCAAACCAAACGAAAGTCCTTCTGGACAGGAAGAGGTTAGCACGAACGTCTCACTGCAACGGCTTCATCATGCTGCAAAAGTCGCGTACAAAATTGGGAATATCAGTGTGGGAATCACCCAGCGAGGGCTTCCCAAGGAATGTTGGGCGATCGCCCATGCCGGTGGTTTGTGTCGGATGCTGTGTGTAGAAATATGGCAAATGTTGTTAACACGATCTTGAACCTAAGCGAGTGTAATCAGAAAGGGATAAACTGGCCACCGTGCTCGAAACGCTCTAAGATATCGTTGAACGAAAGACTGATGAGCATTTTACGCTAAATGAACAGTGATTGCTATCATTGAAGAAAGCGTCTACTATAATTTGCCCACGAAGTCCACCAGATGAAGAAAAGAAAATCGGTTTGCTGGTCAAAACAAATTAGTGTCGAGCAGGATAGAATGACTCACTTCTTCCAGCGAGGTCAACTCCGGTGTGCCAGATGGGCGGGCAAAATGCAGTTTATGTTCGGTCAGACCACCAGATTTGCGACCGGTGACCACCAGCCCTTTGCTGTCAACCAGGTATATATGTTCTTTCGCCTTCTGTAAAGACATTCCGGAGAGCTTATTCAAGGCCAAGGTAACCAGATGGGCGAATCCTAGAGCCGCCTCACCGGAACCATAGCACACAATGGACTCCTCCGACAGCTTCCTCCCAGTCAACTTAGGCGACGCCAAGAGAGCGGCAAGTACCACGGAGGCTGTACCCTGCAAACGCGTCCAAAAACGCCTTTCAGTTATACAACTTCGTACAAACAAAACGCAGATTTTCGAAATAAATTTTGTGGTTTCTTATAAACGACCTAACGAGAGCATCTGATCCGAATACACAAACTTACATGCGTTATAAATTAATAGACGAATGAGAACAGTAGTTAAGTAGGTCTGAATAATGCATCCTCATTCGAGTGAAACCACTTCCGACCGACTGATCTAGGCGCGAAACACTCAATTTAAGCGTAACTCCTGGTGGTAAGTGGTTAATTTTTCTAAACGTTCTCCTAGAAAACAGCAGGACAGGAGGTTGAATCTCAAGTCTTACGACCACGTGCATTGCCCACATCATCCAGAGCTGATGGTGCTGTTCTTGCCGGCTTTCTCTTGTAATATGCGTGCAACGGAACTCAGTATCTCATAGCACCCAGTCAAAATATTAGTGATGATTGATCATTTGTGGAAGTCAAGTAAATCACCTTAACCAGAAACGAAACATCTAAACACCTTGCTCTTTGTCTAATGAGCTGGGAACCAAAATTAACTTGAACATACCGGGACGGATAGTCTTCGAACATTAAGTTTAACAACAATAATAAAAGCGCAGTAGTAATCACCCAGCGGGCAAACTGAATGACCCGGATATCGATAACACGGGCCGCAAAATATCGTTGTAGCTGATACCGACGGGCAGGTGACATTTATACAACATCCAACTGTAGTAGTTGATCTATCACGGCTGTTGAATTTCTGTCGTGTAAGAGATGCTACTTCACTGAACAATACAGGACTTGATAAAACCTACTTAATCCGCCAGATGTAACTACCACGCTCAAGAAACGCTGAAACCCACAGCGAATGAACAGCGGGTCAGTTATTTAAGTAGGTGTCGTCGTACTTTCATTTGCGGTCTGATTGCTTGTTTGTCCGAAAAGTGAGGCAGGCACATATTAAGGTTGATTGCTTAAATTTACATATGCATACGTGCTATACAAAATTAGTTCCCCTCTCTCGGCCTCACTTATCCCCACACTAGGACTGGTTTCTCCTGGCGGTGTGGTAGCTGAAGACGTTAGTAAAAACCGTGGAAATGTTACTATCAACGCTGAACCTTGTGGGACCCACCTGAATGTCATCGTTAAATGTACAGTAGGTTTTGTCATACTTGTGCAACAGCCGGAAGGCATTGTGATTGGCGAAGTCTTCGAATTGAATTAATACATCTTTCCCAAAACTAGAAAAAAAAAAATGAAATTTGTACAGGCAGAAGAAACTAGACAGAGGAATTATGGAGATTATACACAGCAGCCCTCGAAATTTCACGATGGCTGAGGACTCACACGAGTGTACACGCTTCCATAAATTCATTGATGAATTCATCGTACTCCTGACCAGTGACTCGCTTTTGTTTCAAACCGAAATACAGCGGGCTGTTCAAAAGTGTCTGTGTGTGAGTTGAGAACATGAAAAAAAAACATGAACACGTAGAACAAATTTATTTGATGTCAACGCCGTCACCATAATTTTATACGTATAAACTTCATTGTATTGCATTGGACCTACTGGATGATACTTACCTCACTATTTGTACCCACATCCAAAGTGACTGGCAGGCAGTGCTGGGGTGGAATACCGGCGAGTCCGGTGTACAGCGACAGTTTGCCGACCGGAATTCCCATACCAAAAGCACCTTGGTCTCCGAGACCGAGAATTCGTTCACCATCCGTCACGCAGATGGCCTTTGAAAGGAAGGTGGGAACATAGACTACATATTAACACGTGAGTGTCTACACTCAGAGGTAAACGTAATCTCCCAGATTGCACTTTGGAAGACGTGGAAGTCATTGCGTACAAACAGACAACTGTAAATAATGTGGTCCAGAAAACTGTCATTCCTTAGTGAACCATAAAGCATTGTGAAACGCGTGGGGATGAAATGCATTTTTAATGAGTCGTTATCCAAGATTTTCGGATAAAGGAATTGTGTAGACAAGATCACGATACGTATGGGAGAAGAGCTGATCGAAAGTGTACGGAGATTGTCTGGTAAATTTATGGAGCTAGATTTCACATCCTCTAAGGATATTGGGAACAGCTGAGACGACTGCCAATGCTTGCGTATACTATGTATGCACATGAAAAGCCAGAGAAGTCACAGACCTTAGTTCAACTTTGGTGATCTGTGCGAACTCTAACTTGCACTCGTTCGAGAAAAACCCTAAGACAGCATTCAAAAACGCTTCCATCTCCCACACAGATACGAATCGGCCAAATTCAGGTTTACAATCGAAGAGGTGAAAAATCCTGGTTATTAAGGTTCCGGCAGAGCAAATGTGTTCTGGGGGTTTGTAAACGTTAGGAATGGAAATTTTGACGACACGGATATCCCGTATGATGCCCGTCCCAAGACCTCCACTGACTAGTAAAACGCGATCGTCGTCGAGGCAATAGTGACATGCGGATGACAAATCACCTTTTGCCAATCCCAACAGCTGCTGAATTTGAATGTCGCAAATCTCAAAAAGTTGCACGCGATCATCCTGATTTCATCAACGAGTGTTTCTAAAGGGTCTTCGTAATCTGTAAAACAATGAGAAACGGCATTACGCCAATTTCGCAAGAAAATTCCCCCCTACCCTTCAATGGGACAAGTCCAGCAAATTTATTTAACTCAGTAATGTCGACGAGACCTGAATGCACACGTGCAATCCCCTAGCAAAATCCTGGAACCCGAAGTTGGCAAACGTTGGGGCGCTGCCTCCCACAAAATTCAACTGACATCAATGATCTGAGAAGGAAATCATCGTACTTTTCATTTCATGGAGCAAATATCGCCATGGCAAACCTAGAAAGAAATGAAACTGTGACGTGTGCTCGATGTACTGAAGTGTGCTTATGGGAAGCTTCGTTGACTGTTACGGGCTGACTCAAAAGGGGGATTGTGTCGTTGGTTTCTGCGTCACAACAAACCGCCTGCATATACACTGTAACTCATGATGAACTTCTTGGCAGATTTTAGAATCAGTTCCGCTGAACACATGCGTTATTCGTATGACCTTGCATTCTGTGACTTCTAACTTTTCAGTAAAATTTGAGATGAAAGAATCGTTCCAGTAAACCGTTCCAAATGAACTTGACCAGCCCAAAAAATTGTTTTGGGGGGCATTTTGATATCCGGGTTGCTCGCCTCAGAAATGTCATCAAGATGCGCGGAAACTATCAAAGCCGAATAGCGAGATAAAAATTTATGAGGAAAATCTTAGACTTTTCCCATTTTTGAAACACAAGAAGTAGCAGGACCTTCCTGGCACCCCACACTTATCGCAAAAGTTGCTTTGCATATCGTGAAAATACTGTTACCTGTGAAGTTGTGTGATTAGACTGTGAACACTCTGAATAGGTCGAGAACAACTGAAATACCAGAACTACATGGATGTGTAAAAGATTAGGCTACGGTATGTTAATGTAAGTTTTTGTGAAATAATGGGACTCCAGTGCGACGTTGCCGTTTCCACTTTTCGTTCCACTTCGATCCGCTTAGGGTGTACCACTCTAGAGATGCTGATTAAAACCGGAAAACCCCCTAATGTCACCTTAAACTGACATTCACTCATGGATATCGCGATAAGCAAAGGCGATGCCTGGACATATCAAAACGAAAAGGTTACAGTAATGTCTGGTGTATTAAAAAATACCGACATCCAACAAAATTTAATGCGTAAAACTAGTAATGAAAATGTTTTATCATGACCACGACATGTTAAACCACTTTCCTTGCGGTGGTAAGCTACATCGTTGTTGAATGTGATGATCATACACGCGAACTGTTAAACACAAACGGGTAAGCAAACTTGATAGCGGTGAGCTGATGATTAACATCGAAGGCCGTTCGTTTTACCTTGCGCTATTCGCAGGTTCAGACGGCTGATATGACAGCTAACAATTCGCCACACCAGACACTGTTCTCCAAAGCAACAGCTGACTTGTATAAGGCGCACTGTCTTATTGTGGACCTGATGTATAACGGAGGATAACTGTCAATAGGTCGACCACTGTGGACCACGTTATCCCTCCACTCTGATGCCCTCGTGAAGCAAAGTAGGTGGCTGAAAATAAACAAGATAGCCGTTAAACACATGTGGTTGCTTGAATGTTGCTGTCGTTTAAATGAGTGGTCTTGAAACTAAGGGCAGTTGGTGATAAAGGATAGTGAAAACCGTAAAGCGATGCCTTGCATGTGCAACTGTTCTGTTCATCTATAAGACGAACGGCCAAAGCTTAGTTCTAACAAGCGCACGAATATCACGCGTACAGAGTGTGCATCTATTCACGCTAAACATTTCTAACGATAAACTAAGCAAGCACATCGTTTTTCATGGCTCATATTGCTCGCTGTTGCTTACATAACCAGGGTAACGGCTGAATTGGATCCAGGCGTTCTCTGCCCTGAGAAACCAAGCTAAGTTTTCGTTAACTTAGACGTAAGGACTACGTTCGTCCTATACAAAATGCTTAAAAATGAGGAGTGGTTGGAAATGACTGCCAATTTTGAGCTTAACTGGTTCCTTACAGTTAAATCCTTTGCGCCACCTTGCTTAAAGTTGAACCTTGTTGATATTTGTGCACGAAGAAAACTATCTTCAGGCTCCGAAAATTTCAACAACCTGTCACTTAACTTAAACAGTCAGTAACTTCACGCTGAAGTTAACGGTTCAGGATTCTTATCTTCGTAGTTCAAGTCCAGTCGATAATCGATGGAATTCGCCAACAGGGTCAAGTCCAATAAGGCAGAACAAAACAAACAGCTCTTATGTGCACAGTATTAGACGCTGACTAGCATACGCTCTCCACAGATAAGCGTGCTGAGCCTGGTAACTTTCAGCCTGTTACCGTCACAATGTCGGGGATTTGGTTTGTTTTCAAGTCGACCACCACTCACATTTGATCGCAGCCTTCGCATTCAGATAGACCTTNGTGCTTCTTTTCGAAAGAGGCTGGCTGCAAAGTCTATCTGAATGCGAAGGCTGCGATCAAATGTGAGTGATGGTCGACTAGAAAAATGTTTTCCTTTACTCGCCTTTCTGAGGAGACAAGTCAGATTTCATCAGAAGTACGTTTAACTCCGCGAAAGTCACGTGTGTCGAACAAGCGACATCCATACCAACATCACCTAGGAACGACCCTGTAACTCACTCCCCAAACCACCCAAGGTTCCACCTGTACCGGGGGAACCAAACAGGTTTGCCGTACGGAGGAACACGCGCCACGGAGCATACCCTCAAACGACTGAGCGTTTCGACACAGGGAACCAGTCGCAGTATGCCTTACTAGATATCCGTTGTGAACTGGACACAAAATGCGCGAAGCTACGACCAAAATCAATACCGCCTGATGGTAAGAATCAACCCAAGCGCGGTTCTTTTACAGCAGCATTCTTGAAAAAGAGTCTAACCGCAGAACTTTCGAAAAAGGACAGTGTAATCATGCGAACTGTGCAATCATCTTTTAGATATTCATGGGTTCAAATTGAAACCCCACACTGTAATAGCCGAGAGGAAACACAAACGTATAGGACTTCTGAAGAAAGACAACTGAGGACGATCAGATCGTCCTATAAACAAAACTGTAAAAATAAATGTCATACGCGAAGTAATCATTTTTATGAAAGACAGCTGTGAGTGTGAGTGCAAAAAGTGTATGTCTCAGTGTTAAAACGGAACTTGACAATAACCTATAGAAAATGAATAGAAACCCTTATTTATTATTTCGGAGATATGCATTCTTCATCTGCATCAGAGAAGAATACAACTGAACAGTCGGCAAAAGACACTTTGAACAACATAAACTTAACGATTTCTGATAATTTTACATGAGGACGTCAGCTAATGACCCGGGGTGTGTACACTTAGGAATCAAATAAAATGTCATCCACAATTGACCTGATAAGATTTATAGAGGTTAGATGTAAGACGGACCTATGAGAGACTGCCGAAAATGATCGAGCCTTGAAAAATACACAAATTATTGCGGATTCATTGACGGGGGATTGTCGTTCTCAGAAATTTTCAAAAAAGTTCGTTGAATTTTATCAAGCTGTGGACCTTGAGAAATGACTTTATATGCAGGGTAAGAAACAAGGATCAGACTACAAGGAATTAACGGGGTTAACATGAGGTTTACACGGGTGGTCACAACGCAACTTCCCTTACATTATGAAAACTACCAAGCGTGACCTAAATAGAGCATCAGTTGATAGAGCTGTATTTGTACGGAAGACCATCTGACACAACAGCAGGTCTAGAAAACAACAATGATTGTCAACTGATATCCGGGAGGTTAATATCTTCCCAGAAGAGGAAAAACATGAGAACTTTCCGTATACAAACTGCTGGAGAAAGAGGTGTTTTCTAAAATATGATTCAGATGAGACGTTTTTGCACTACAGTGCGTTGTGAAGCGCACGTATCTTGCAATCAAATCGTGTTATGTAGTACCAACTGGAGAATTTAACTTCATAAACGTCAGACGTGGTAAGTCTGGCCGTTCAGTTCAATACGCAGTTTTTCAGTTCACTCGTAGTTGCAGTGACAGTTACATGGGTAGAATCGACCAGATTTCACCTCAGCAAATGGTCGGACGTATCTGTCGAAGGGCCGATTGACTCCACTGAGCAAACCGATCATCCAACGAGTAACACAGCAAAAACCCTAGATTCGACGATTGCAAATCACATCCTAGGGACAAGTCACTGCATGGGACTGATCAACTCGTTCGTTGGATTATTACGTGATATAAACTAAAATTTATCCAACGGTGAAATTGCGTTGCTCAGAAGGGAAATTAGTGTTGTGAACGTGAAAAATGATGACTCGTCCCATCTATACTCCTCAGCCTTGAGTTTTAAATCACTCACTTCAGTTTTAGTCGCAACGTTTATTCACATTATACACTCTAACCGTGTTCAGTATGCAGCTGGCACGGCATGCTGAAATTTAAACAGTCACAGCGTTTGTCTTCTTGTTATTTTAATGAAGTGAATCAAAGAAGGGCGGCGCACTGAACAAAAGTATTGCTGAGAAGAAATACACCTCAACACATATGCATGCTTCAAAGGCGGATCTATGTTATACAAAGGTTCGCTGCGTGACAGATCACTCACTCGAACGTCCTTTTCTGGCCAATTTTGCAGCACAGATTTGATGTTCCCTTTGTCGTGAATGGTCACAAATAAGCCTCTAGAACAAAACGAAACAAAAAGGTAAAATGCGGCCCCAAACAAATGACGATGAACAGCTTGTTAAAGATCACAGTTCAAACAATGCCTTAATGTCCCCAGGCAAAAAGGTAATATAACAAAATTCTCCACCCTTGCATCACATTAATGACTTAACAGACAGATTTTCTGCAAAATATCCTGTTGATATTGATGCCCAGGAGTCTTTTACCTAACTCATTCGGAAGTATTTTGTTGCGGCTTTCTCGTTGGAGTGAACAAACTTCCTCTACGGTGCAAGCCACTTCAAACATTTTGTAGGGCGCAACCCTTGATTCTCTGATTACCCTCATTTGCGTTAACATGTGCCCTTCAAAATACGCCAACGATGTTGCTTCCGAGTAGTGGCACCAACTCACTTTTGTGAAGTGATCCTACAAATTCTATCAACCGGTCTGCTCATAAATTCCTCGCCGCTGATGTCGCCGAATTTTAAAATGTCTGGTTAACAAACATTGTCCTACATTCGTTGTAATGTTCATGTCAATTTTTACACCCAGGAACACGATGCGCTGCTGGTGCGAACACTCAGGCGCACTGCCAAATGTGTCGGTGTTTTCCGTAAAAAATGAACCAAATTTATTGCAGTGAGCTATTTAACAAAATGCTTCCTTACTCAATGCATTCTCTTCCCTCTAGATTGATTCAACCTCTTAAATATGAAAGAATAATTGCTGCTCTCGCGTGCAATGTTGGGTAATAATTCACCTCATCCAACATTTTTTCAAAGATCGTGATTGACTTTGGATGGACCATTCACTAATTTGACAAGTTGTAGTTTCGTAAACACCTTTACCGTCGTAGTACTGCTTCCGCGCTGAACATACATCCCCTATATATCTAGATTCTTCTCAACCTGGCCAGCTGCTCGGTATCAATTACTGCCAGTGAAGACCTTGAGAATGATTTGCCTTTTCCGGTTGACCTCTACTCACCGTCTCCACTCTTATTTGACTCTATTTCGTGCGCTTGCAGCTTTAACGCCAGAAGGTTTACGTTGTCGTACAATGTGTAATGCCTCATTGGAACCGCGCAACGTTAGACTGGCCAAGCGTAGAATAATGTGGCTGCGGAAATCAAGCGTCGTAACCAGTGAGTACGTCAAGGAATTAGGAAGTTTTGGGAACTGCTTTCTGTTAACTCAACACAAGTGGAACGATTACAAAGTGTGGGTGCAAAACGGGTCCATCTTAACTTGGAAGTAGATATTTAGGAGTAACGAAATAAAAAAATCAATCGGTATTTTGAAATAATTTCATTAATGCCAATAGAGTGATTCTTTTCCTCGTTATGGCTACGGCGCCTGGAGCTTGAAGTCACTTGAAAATTCACTAGCACTAAATTTACCTTACAGCCCAGTTAGAAACAAGTAGTACAGTTTCGCCAAAAATTAACCAAGCGAAGCACCTTAATTCGCACATCAACACAACGGGTGGAATCCGATTCCACAAGAATTGAATAAACAGCCTTATATTCCCGACAAAAAAGTAAGGGTGTGCCAACGAGACCAATTCAACTGAGACTTTAAAAAATCGACTCAGATGACCACTCTGAATTATCACGGTTTGCTGAGGGTAGTAATGTCTACAGCATAGCAATGTAAACTAGAAAACGTAGAGCGGGACTTACAGTCTGGGAGGTAGAACTGGACAGGTAAGAACGTCTAAGGCTTTGTATATATCTCGAAAATACTATCATCCATTTTCCATGTGGCGTTTGCAGAGGGTGCCCTGTCGTTGCTTCTATTTAAGCCCCAGGATTTCGTTTATGAATACGAAAGGACCATAACACGCTCACTTGGGCGAGTAAGAAGACCGCTGTTCAATGTTTCTTGAAAGGGTGATCGAGTCCCGACAACCATTAACATATCGAAGTGAATCATTAAATCAATTTGAAATGTTCGGCGACGGAGTTCTACTTTGATGGCATAACACTCGATGATGACTGACACTTAGGGAATGTAAACGAGCACTTACTGACAATACTACATACTACGAATTTGTAAGACTGAGATATTAACAAACACACCAATGTGTGCGAGGGATGCGCCTTCTTCATCCCGAATATGACTGGTGTTGCATGGACTCATCCGAAGGGGTCACACACACACACCATCAGATCAACTGCTTGAAACGAACAAGATCGCTCTCTCTGTGGAAGAAAAATCGGTTTATTAAGAGGTGCATTAAGATAGGTTTCCCGCATTTCTGCTTGTCTGTTCTAGCTAGAAACCGGTTACGACCGTTCGTTCCCCAGTAAGTTGAAAACACACCGTTTGTTATCCTTTCCTAACTATGGGCTTTTGATTCGTTCCCGCTGATAGAGCCTACAAGAGCTGGAGACTGGATGTTGCACTTTTATTGTCATTATTGATAGACGGTATCCGTATCAGTTGCTAAAACGGAACTTGATTAGTAAAAACAACTGTCTGAACTCAAACAGTTGACCCGAAGGTGCCTACAACTTGAAACAAAGATTGTCCGGCTACAATGAAAAGTAAGACTTCCCTAACATCTTTGTGGCCTCCGTCATTGTCAGTAAGTGCACTAGTTTCAACAACAGCTCAACAGAACTACAGTAACACTGGCGTCATTGAGCCCGATTAACTGCCATAGCACCCGACACTTCAAACACCAGATTCTGAATCGCAGGAGAATCGCGAGAGACAAATCCGACCCGGTCAACCCCTTGGTAATTGACCTTCTTTCTATTCGTCAGACCAGCACCAACATTGGCAGAATGATGGTGAGACATACAACTAACCGGCACCCGTAATACAAGACCTAACCGTGCACAGTGGAAGCATTGATGAATGAGCCTAATCAGTACGTATTATTAGGACCTACACCCTATAACTTCAACACTGACGACCCACCAAAGTCACTCGGTGTCGCCGACTGAAGGTAGATATCGATGTTCAAATACTCTGGCCGGCCAAGTTTCGCAGCTGTGAGTCAACACGACTCTCATAGTGGCTTCATACACAGAGCGCATTCTTCGCGTTGTTACAGATGACCTAGGGTGGCGAACATCGCTCCGGACCTAGAGATACAAACATATTTAATTTAGTTTACTCCCGTCATAGCTGATGCATTGTCTCTGATGCATGTTCCTCCCCGCCGACCTTCACAACTCCAACATCTAACACGTACGTCTACGTAATTACAATAGACTTGCGGAGGCACGTTGCATCTTGAAGCGGTAGGGTGCACACCGAGGTGTACTGTAGAGTGCAAGATGGTAACTGACACCGTGAACTGCTTGAAAGCTGTTAAACACCTTGTCGTCAGCATACTCAAGATCGGTTGGTATTCCATTAGGTAGGAGGTATACACTCGCATTTTGTGGGTGACGTAGATAGTCCCAAAACATTTCGATTGGAAAATATTAAACGAAAGTGACGAAATTGGATATTGTTGAAGAACGTCGCCATTGGTGATGAAACCGCTGAAGAGCTCACCGTAGATACCAACCTGAGGTTTATATGATAATAAAGCGCCGAAAGTAAGGCCACAAACTTATCTCCCAAGTTTAGGCGACTAAAAGTATAGACCAATAGACTAAATCAAACGCCCCGAAGTACAGTTGCTGGTCAACAATGTGTATGATGCTGCTGCAGAGTCTGATGAAGAGTAGAAATTTAAACTGTACATCCTCCTCCAGGAAGAAGTTCTCTCTGTTCCTTTCTAGTGTCAACCCCTCAAGATGCAGAGAGCCGAAGATGATGATGGCGACGATGATTCGTAGGAATAAGCCAATTCCTCTATGATTCTTACAACAGTTCCCAAGTCTCTTTTCGAATAATGGAACTATAAACAAGTGACTCCAGTGAAAAAGGCGTTTTAAATCGTGCACATAAGTTGAATCAACTGCATCAATGCTTTTCTTGATGCCCCACCATGTTCTTTAGAAAACACCGTTACACGGTCGTTTTTGGGTAGTCCAGATGTAACAGCCCACTCCAAATCTGGCAAACAGTTCTCAATATACGGACAAGGTAGAAATACTACGACTGTATCATGGACAAAGTCAGAACAGGAGGTCTGCTAAATTGACATTCCAGATGGTCTTCTCAACAACCTAGCCTTCTAGACTTGTTGCCAATGAACGTATGGTTCGTATTATCGATGGTTTCAGTGATGGGTGGACTCTCTGGTTCGGGAGGCTGCTGACTTTCCCTAAAGAAGTGCTTTGTGATGCATTATCTTTCTGCTAGTCAAGCCCCCGTTCATCAATAAAGCTACGTTAAACTCACTACGGATAATCTCTCAAAGTGGCCACGTGAACCGTGACGAAGAATAGTCCGTCTCGCATCTAATATCCTGTTTGTTTCAGACTTGAAATACTGCACTGCGCTATAGTGCCCATTGTCTGAAATTCGCTTTCGGCATCTGTCGCGACCTTCGGAGGAAGAATTGTTGCCCACGTTTTCGGTCAGTTCAGTTCGTTGTCATCCGCTAGGCCAGTTTCTCAGTAATTTATAGTCACGGTCGGCTGGGTCACTGCCCACTGAATCTAAGAACAAATGCATAGTCTAGATCTAAGTGTGTTTTCATGTTAAAGTAGCGACTGTCACTGAACGCCGTGATTGGTTTGAGAATAAACCTAATCCGAAGAATGAGAGCGCAAATTGAATTATAGAAGCATTAGACGTCTAGGACTAGCGCTTACCAAAAATAACTTGTTCCTGTGGCGCGGTTATGATAGCCGCCCATCAATATCAGCAAGACTTAATGTTAGCCTAAACCTGAAACCTAGATGAGAATTGGCATTTTTTAAGTGGATCAACCTGGGTGTTCAAACCTTCGGCCAAAATGACCATATCAGAACTGTGTCGACATAAATGTGAAACAAGATCCAAATACAAGGCGTCCGTAACAGGGTTCTTACGACGTAATGGGATTTATGAATGTTTAGCACTGATAGTTGATCTGAGCGGAACCTGCTAGGCGGACGAAGCGGTGTTCATCGTTAAGAGGAAAGTATTCGTTATGCTGAGGACTGCATTTATTCCCATCTCACCGATAGCGGCGAACAGGAAGTCGTCTAAAGCGTAAAACCTGCGTCGAGTATGCAGTGCAAATTCTGTCCGCTCAATAGGTTGACTCTTTTTCCGAATTCTGGTCTCCGAAAAGTGATAGAAGTCGCCGATTCACCCGCCCGGCGACTAGCCGAGGACGGAACGTTAGAATAACTGTTTGAAAGTACGGTAGTGGAGAGTTTCTACCTTAACCCGCATTTCAGGTTTAAGAGGCAATAAAAACTGGAGGGTGGGTAGTTGGAGGAGAAACTTACTGGGACCGTGCCACTATGAACAGCGATATTTTAGTGGGGTCTGCAAAATAATTGGGTTGAGAGATCCAAAATTAAAATCGGACGACAGAAGGGGACGCAGAGCACTAATTTTTGCACATACACTCCGCCGAATACAGGGTGTGAAGTGACTCAACTTGTACAGCAAGAAGTCCGATACACTATGAAATTAGTAATGCTGGTGCTACTCGTGGTCGTGTGTGGACCGAAATACTGCCGGGAGGCTGAACCTATAGGACAGAGCGACTAAGGTCCTAAAAAGGGAGTTCGGCTCAAAAGCG
Organism: Paragonimus westermani; assembly: GCA_008508345.1. Taxonomy (NCBI): domain Eukaryota; kingdom Metazoa; phylum Platyhelminthes; class Trematoda; order Plagiorchiida; family Troglotrematidae; genus Paragonimus; species Paragonimus westermani. The sequence continues at coordinate 107,198 of QNGE01001267.1, read as the reverse complement.
TGCATTGTAGGGCACTGAGTGGGTAGCAGTGAAGTAAAGCTCTTAACTTCCTTTTCAGAAAAGATGAGCATTTATTCGTCTTCGAACCCTGAGAAGAAGCAGACTGTGGCTCGTCAGATTTCTACCAAAGAGTCCGTGTGCTGACACCAGTGGCTCTATCTGTGTGGTCAGTACACCGCCCGATTTCATCGAACAGATCATGGAGAAACGCAAATCGAGGCATCACAGCGAGGCTATGTTTTTGCGAAATAGCATCGTGCTCTTGTCTGAGCGACCACTGAGAGGTTAAGCGCAACCAGAGAGGGAATTGGTATATTTTTCCTTATGGCGCGTTTGTAGAGTTCAAAACTCTTGACCACACAGCCCAACCTCTGTTTATTTCTTTTTGATTTCCAAGTTTGTCAGGGCAGAATTATTTTTCTGTTTCACCAACACACCTGTTTTAACCCATTAAGATGCACTATTTTTAGTTGCGAAGTTCGCCGTTTTTGGAGAAGGAGCACACAAGCGACGTTTCCTGCTGCCACCACCAAACCATTTAACCATTGGAACGTTTGCCAGATAAGCAATGAGCTTTTGAACCTAGTCAGCAAGCAGACATTTGAATAATTTAGTGGCTCAAAAAGTTAAGCAATGCTTTGGGAAAAACCTTACATAGGAGCACTTCTCACAAAATATCGTAATTATAGGATTCCATCCACTGGACAGTCGGCCATTCAGAGATTGGATTAAGAAACCAAAAGGTTTAATGTGTAGCTTCGAAAAGTTCGGTACACGTATGGCATATATACTGAACCTCAGACGCATGCAACATGCAACGTGACACAAACCCGAGTTGCCTGGTCGAGAATCAGTGGCAGAGTGCTTTTTTATACACAGGATCGACATTGAAAATGTGGAAAATATGAAAGACGTAAATAGTCCTTCCCGAGACACACTAAAGACAAACGTGTATTGCAGCATGACCACGCTGGACAGAACAAACATTTCACAGTGGGTGTAAATAAACGGTTATAATTCCATTCAATTTGTATCCGTTGATACCACCTTCTGTTAGGGTTGCGTTAGGGATTGTGTCCCAAATTCCTGTGATTTCGGGATGATTAGGGGTTTGCTCAGGAATTCGCTAGGGGTTTGGAACACAATCCCTAATGCAACCCTAACAAATGTAACGCACTGAAAACTAGTTTGTACGTATAACGAAAACTTCCTCGAGTTTAATGCAATTCCTGTGTTAGGTATTTCACGTATTTTATACATACGGAGTGTACTGGCACACAGACAAAGATACATTTTCAGCAACCAAAACACCGCTGGTGAAAAAAATCTGTCCCTAAACCTCCTCGAAAACAGTCCTAAATGATTCTCTAATTGGTGCTAGCAGAGTAGTTGCAATAAAGGCTTACCAGACGCGTGGAAACCGTCGAATTCGACTGAGAACTTTAAATAAACTAGTCCTCTAAAGTGTCTGTACCCATGTTAAAGACATTCATTGCTATTATAGGGCATAAAGGTTCGGGGTTTGAAGACGCGAGCGTGTGTTCATGCATGGTCGAAATTCGCAACTTACCTGCCATTATTGTAAACTAAGCCAAGATTCTGACACGCCTGACCAACGGTTGGTGTGTATACAAGCGGCATAATATAATCCGCATGTTTGCTCATAAGGCGATAGAATAATTCCTTATTTCTGTCACACAAGTTCATCAGCCAGTCATATTTATCGAAATCTGATTCGAACTGTCGCAAACGGATCATAGAAACATTTTCGAGATAATCCGCGGCACCACTGCCCTGGAATTCCGCACCTTTTCCACCGATTGGTGGAATGAGTCCAGTAAGTTTCAATGCTTGTCTTTCACTTGCACTGAAAGCAACGCCCTTAAGAAGTATTACGTACGATATTTACCCACCTACCTTATTTTGTAAAGGATCACGCAATATATGAAGACCTTTGGGAACGTCACTACACATCACTCTCGTAGCCGTACGCAGAAACCCAAAACGAAAAATGCCCATCTTGAACGATCGCTAAAGGGCCTATGAACTCTCCGAATGATAATTCAAATGAAGAAATAGCAAAATGCGAGTGTTTTTAGTTGTTAATACAAACAAACACTTTTTCCGCAATTAACAATGTCGTTGATTCATTTTAACAGCTTTCTTGTTCTCGATACAATACTTCGAAAAATGTCCCATACATGGGAAGGGTTATACCAAAAATCCCATTATTCATTGTGCTATGTACGGTAGGTCAATAGACAACCGATATGCAAACATCAGCGGGAAAGAGTACTCGGTGAGAGTTTCGCATCCCGATGTTCTAGACCACAAAACGGAACGTAAACTTCAGTCAGCGAAGAAAGTAACGTGGGAATCAGCCCTCCCATGTAGCACGACCGTCTTTTGAGTGTCTTTTGAGTGTCTTTTTAGAGTCTTAACTGAACACCTTCAAGTCACTCAAAAGATGGTCGAACGGAAAATTATTCGCACGCCTTATTTCGTTCCTAACACTTTTCGCCCTCTCTCTTAATCGCCATCGTTAACGAATTCGTCATGTTTTCAAGGTTTATCTCAACGAAAGCACGCCTTCGCGCAGCGTATTCCATAAATCACCCCTCGTTTGAGAAAACACGGACTGAATGCGTTAACAATTTAATTGACATCTATGGAATGTACAAATTGCAGGAATATTGTTCCGTCACTTGATTGTTCGTCTCCGATTTGCTGTGTCGCCATCATTCTCCGGTTCCGTATGCAATTATTAAGATTTCCGGACATCCGCCTGAGAGTCCAAATCTGAAAAGAGTGGGATAGCTCAGTTAATATGGGAGATACGATTATACATCACTGTGATGAATTCGACGAGAATATTACGCTGAGCAATAAAATCATACCCTCACTAGTCTACGAAAACTGGGTGACCGTTTTAAGGACAATTTAAATTTTCTCACATTCAGGTCAAATGTACAAGTTCTGGGATTTCAACTGAACGTCCAATATCTTAGTGATTGTTACAAATACGATGAATAAACTAGAACACTTACTGGTCAATCGAACGTCTGCATCGCCTTCCATTAATCTTTTTTCTCTCATGACTTTGTTGCGTGTATTTTGTATCCATCGCTGTATTTTTTCTTTCGCGGTGGCCTGAGACACTCCAACGTACTGATGTTTCACAACGGTCTCTGTAACAACAGACATTTGTTTATAAGCCTACTCATCACTGATGGCGGACGCTAACGGGGTGGATGCCAAGGAGAAACGGTTGTTCACTCCTCGCCAATTGACGTTCACGGCCAAGTAATCCGTCATGGTCGACCGCATGAGGTTGCCGATGCAGTCACTCAATGACTTGCTGCCCAACTTCGATAGATAGCTCACCTTGTGGGAGTGAGGTAACGGGTAAAGTAATTACTAGTAACAGGTAGGTATCGCTGTCTTCCAGTTTCAAGTTCAGCAGCTGAATATCTTCAACCGTGTGCATTGGGAAGCGCACAGAAAGATTAGGGATTTTACAGCTGCTTTCAGCACGTTGATAACGTGAAGCGTTCACCTCCAACCGAATAGCGTTCAATTCCTCATTTAAGCGCACGTTTTGAGCAATCACGTTGTTGTTAAATCGTGAAAGCTGTTCTGTAATTGTCACCATCATGGCTAACGCATATCATGGACGAATGAAATCGGTGATTACCTTCCAGGTTGTTCTATCTGTCGGTAATTGGACACTTGGAAATCTCCGAACTCCCTTTCTGAGATACTGCTACATTGCATGCATGTGAAAGCGAGCGGGCTGTCATGGAAAACACTTACCTTTGTGCCGCTTGCCTCTACTGGACGAGGGCGATTGAAGAGGTGGGGTTTCTATGAAGGAACTGTAGACGGGATTGGTACATTCAAAAGGAATTACCTGATGGCAATGTGGTTGCTCGCGGCGGGGACGTTTTCCACGGATGAAAGGGGTATACGGCCTCTTGGGGGCGGTTCCCCAGACATGTCTCTCAACGGAGTTGGGGTTGGGGAGCAGTCGATATCCACTGAATAATTCTTGTTACCTGGAACACTGTCGATGTCGTCCGCAAAGTCAGACATCATCGTAGATAATCTACGTGAAATGCGTTAGGGTGTGGGAGACGTACATTTCACGCTTCCCTTGTCGATTCATGGAAGGAGTGGCGTCGGTCGATAGGATGTCGGAAAGCTGCTCCAGGAGGCTTTCGTATCTGCATGCATTTTCGAAATCGTTTAAAAAATATAAAGGTCATCAATTTCGCTTACCGATAATACGGTGCACTTCCAACTTGTACAGTTTACTTCCTTGTGGAGGAGGCGCTCCTTCCAGAAGCAACCTGTTACGTTGCTTCCCGCTCACTTCAGGCCACAAAGTGTAACCGGGCTTGGTAACCCAGGACTGGTGAGCAATGCCAACCGTATTGTCGTCGAACTCAACCACGTGATACATCTAAAATGTTGGGGTTGATCAAATGCGATTATGATTACATCACGTCAACATAAAAAGGAAGAACGTCGGACGTAGAATACTTCAATTTACAATGAAATACAAGTATTTACAATTGGGTAAAAAATGTGTTGGTCACTCAAAGGTAATAGCAATCCTTTGCACTGAATTAGTTCACGTTCAACGCACTTACTCTTCACATACAGGTGAGGCCAAACGTAGATATTCAAGGTGGAGGACGGCAAGCGTGTATTGAAAAATTCATCGCAGCTTGCGAACTTCTGAATGCGAATCCTTCTTCCCTTGATTGCTGCTATGAGAGCGGGCTTATTTGCTATCAAAATGGCATTGTTGGGTATCCTGTCGGTAAACAGATAATTCCTCAACAAAAAGTGAGAACCCTCCTTCGTGGCAGCTCGCACGTTCGAGCAATCGACGTCATCTATGAGGGCGGTGTTCACGTGCACGTCTGACCGATACCTCTTTTCCGCGATACGACGGATAATTTGTGACGCCGGCAAATTCGGTGAGTGGACAAAACTGCGTAGTCTGTTTATGTACGACTCGAAAGGGAATGCGGAATACGAGTCAAGCGTGCCATGCAATCGCACATCCGCGCAAAGATGCCTCACACGGTGCAAGTTAAACACAAGCTGTGACTCACCATATAAAGCAACGAACTGTGACAACGTTTTGCGTAACAGGGACTCAACAAAATCAAGGTAGTGTCTATAATACTCAGGATTGCACAGTATATATGTACCAACGGAGAATTTCATGAAGTTTTCATGGACCTTCTTGTCTACCGAGCCCTACAGTGCCACAGAACAGATGTACAACAGGAATTGCCGGAATTCTGTCGCCTTCCATCGTTCATAATCCTGGAATGTACGGCATTTCCGCGGAAAGTCTGATGTCAGTTTCTAACAGATGAACCCAACTCTTGTGTTTACCGCCTTTATAACGTTTGAACCGATACGAGTGCTCAATTGTAACGGCCCAAATCTCCAGAGCGCGATGATTTTCTTGGTGAATCCCAAGCAAACCATGTGTATGTAGTCCAAAGGGAAACATGCAATCATGTCTACATTCAGCGATTCGAAGGGCAAATCGCCAATATGAGGTTCCGCCTGTTTTCTGCACCTGAAATCCACGTCAATTCTCAATCTGAATTGCAAGTTGGGGTACGTCATTCTTCTGTCAACGTACACACCTCAAGCGGTGCACTTCTCACAAGCGTAATATCCTGTGTGGTTTTTCACTTGCTTGAAGAAAGCCCTGGCGGGCGAATCACCAATAATACAATTCAGCACGACTTTCACATGCACGCTGTAGGCGGTCAGCGTAACCCCGTCGCTTAAAACCGTCTTTAGATCCCCAACCAGATCAGCAAGATATTTACACACATTACCAGGTCTACCCTTACCACAAAATATACCAAGGACAAACACCGGCGTCTTCGGTAATGTCATTCTGGCTAAGATGGAATATAACTGACGACGGGAGCTCTTAACCAGTGCAACTCCATCAATATGCAGCTGCATATGAACGTACGTCAAATGACCATCCCAGCGTCCGCGCAATGCCTGTTCAATACGTTCTTCCACACCGAAATGGACGTATTCACTCTCATCGATGGTCTTCTTTATGCATATACGTGGTGTTCCGAGCAGTGTACGTGCATCCAGCGGCAACTCTGGCAAAAGTTCCTTGAACTTGCAAAGCATTATATTGGTTGCTCTTAGCGACAAGTTCGCTTCAAAGGCAACTTCCAATGCGATCAGTGTCGCTCTCTTCTTTACTGCGCCGATCGTTGTTAACGGTTCATCTGGTTTATGACGTCAATGTGTAACAGGTTTCTTTACCTTCATTCAGATCATCATCTCTGCTTTCGTCCGGCTTAGCGCACACTTCCTGGGTTTCAGTACAGCTATTGGACGTGGATGGCATTGTTGAACAGGTGAACGCTCACAAGGGACTGCGACGATAAGTACGTTTAAATCTTCACCGTGTTCACCTAAAGTGATTTCACCATGATCCAAAACATTAACTAACTAGTGCTCCCGGTAAAAACATCATTTAGCGGCAGATTGCTACCATGGATAGCAGTTTTATCCTCTGTGAAAGGATGCCAACCATACTGCTTCTGTGCCAGCTTTATGAGACGATGAATGTTGGAACGTGAGCAACCACGCGATCTTTTGGTATAGCGATCAGCCATTCTTCAAGGCAATAATGGATAAAAATGGCCGTTCGAACACAAAAGCCCGCGTCATGTTCTATTGCATTTTGGTGTACTTAAACAAAATTCACGTGAATACTTAGCATTCTACTGATAGCGTAAATGAACAATAACAAATCTATCAGTGACAAATAAGAAAACGAAGATGTCACAAGTGAGGTAATAGAGAAATACTTGAGTTACTACCGGAAGACACTCAAAAGAGGGTCGACCGTCTTAGTGTGCTACTAGGGCTGTGTTCAGCGGTGTGTTAAGTACAGTCTTCGTATATTAGCTGAATTCCCGGAAAGTGACTGACCTCCGTGTGGTGATTATCATGCTCAAATTAACGCCAACTTCTTCGGTAGGTTCCTAATTTCTCGATTTCCTAACCGGCCCGCATGATCACACCATTTTCTCGAAGGTAGGTTTACTTCCGACCTATCACCATAATCCGGCGACCCCAGAGGGCCTGAGGGGGTTCCTCGTCATCATCCTTATCATGCCGTACAAGTACGCTCGCATATCTCTAGGGTTGGAAACTGCGGTACAAACCTTCTAAAGATTCATGGATCACTTCCTTCGTAAGGTGCGTTCTATCTTTGTTCATAATGATGGCATTCACGTGGTTGGTGAGGGCGCACAACAGAACATGTCCCATCTGCGTGCAGTTTTTCGACCCTTCGAGCAGTACGATGTGACCTGGACCACGATAATGTTCGATCTCTGGGATACTGCGGTTTGCATCTGTGCCAGGGAAAACCGGCGCCACCAAAGATCATATAAGGCAGCAATACCATAGAAGCCTCCGTTGGACTTTGGGCATCATAATTTATTATTAGTGACTTATTCCAGAGTGTTCTGTGCTCCCGAAATCTCCTGTAGATTCGTTAAACGACCGTCTCAAATCTTCTTTTCACCACCATCCACTATCTCTGCGTTCCCTGTGACCAAATATAGGTTGTCTCGGATTACTGCCTTGGCAAGCATGCGTGAGGACGAAGGGTAGTCTCTCATTTTGTTGACCAGTGCACCCCCAGAAAGTTGTGATTTTGACACAGCAGCATTTCAGGGACCGCGAAATCCTGTATTTTTTATCCTTCACTCGTATGCCTCAACGGCAACAAACGCGCTGCGGTACCCTTAGTTTCGAGTAACTCCCTACCCCTCTCACCCCTAACCATTTTTGTCAAGGATTAGCGGCAGGCATTTTGCAACCAACATAGACCACGAACCGCTTACTTATCTTTAACATGTCAAAATCGCCCAGTAATCTCAGCGGAAAATTCGGCAGCTGCGTGCCACTAAAATACACAACGCGCTGAGTCGCTGTTTGTGGATGACAGTGCGTAATAAAGCCATAAAATGTAAAACTGATTGCATGCAACACTGTGAACGGAACCGACGCCAAATAATGTTTAGAAAGGTTAGAGATCACTTATCGACTAACGAGCAAACCCGCTTGCGTCTGAATGTAACACGGCATGCGTGGAGAAAAATGTGACGGCATGTACTCTGGTAAAGTTATCAAAAATCCGGACGTCAAATGTAACAAAATGTTTAGGGACCGTCTTACAATTCATACAACAGACAAACAAGTGAAATCCCAAGGTCGCTACAGCGTCTCCGAGTTCATAAATTGCATACGGTGTAACGTGGATGATGAAGACACAGCTATCAACGTCTTTCTCCGGGGTCACCTTAAGTGACCTACTCGGAATGGACATCGCCGGCTGGAATTGGTGCATGCATGAGGTAACAGTTTGGACCCACAGAATTGCTGGAACCCATCGTTAGTCGGATTCTTAAAGAAACCACCAGTCAGCCTTGAAATTTCCGTTACAAATGACACCGTGACAGTCAGATACAGTCCGTTAATCCAACCAGAAGTACTGATGTACAGATTTTAACAGCATCCACGTCAGCTCTCATCCCAGTACCCATGCCAACTTAAGGGTGATTCCACGCCTATTTTTATGACAAATTATGAGTGAGGACCTTGGGGAGCGGATGGAAGTTCACAAGGGTTGTCAGCGTAACACCGTTTGCTAGTCCGGTATAACCGTTCTCGGTATAACCGCTAGTCCTGACTTGAAGTTCCCTCTTATTCACGTCGACATCGTTAGGCCACCATCGTGATCGAAGGCCCATCGACACACATTGACGTATCTAAATATCTTCGCAAGGTTACCAGCTGCAGTTCTTCTCCAGGACACAAATACAGAAACAGTCGGTAGGAATCCGTGTATGGGTGAATCTCCCACTACCATGTTCTGATGAATGCGACCAAAGTTAGAGGTTAGAGTCGATCACAACGAATCTACAGCGCGCTAACTTGCTGCAAACGATGTGATCAAACGTTTCCTCGGTTAAACGCAAGTCACCACAAAGTTCCAGCGATGTCCTTAACAATTGGTTGATAATTTACCAACTGTTATCTAGAGAATTTGTTCGGCCACTAAGGAAGATATTGACTGGGCGGTACAGCCACCTTATGGTGATTATTTCTACAATCCCAGTGCCGGTCGAACTGATTCTGGTGATACTACCTTTGTGTCGCAAGTAAAGCCAGATCTGAAGAAATTCTGGCCCACAGTTATATGGTTAAGCAAAATAATGGAACAGAAATATTCAGTTCCGGATTTATGTAATTTCGAATATCACATTGTCAGCTTTATTAGTGTTGAAGCTGTTGAGGTCTGTTGCGTTATTTTGAGGTTGGTGATCTTTGAATGATGTTGGAGGGTGGCCTTACGCTTTCGTGTCTTCTCTAAATAAAGTACATTATTCATCTTTGTTTTTACACCATTTAATATTACCATTTCCCTCACCCCCATTTAGTCCGAGCCCTGTAAACATTTAAATGCAAAAATTAGACATTTTTCTTCTGCATTTTTTCTCGAGTAACTTATGATTCCCGTCGTTCCTCGACGCACGAACATTCGTTTTGCTCTGACCTAACCAATGACCATTTGTTTGAGTGAGCTCAACCCCGTCTTATCGGCCATCATTGTTGATCGGTGCCTGGTATTGTGTTGTTGTACAGGCACATTCTTTGTTTGATTTCTGAGAATTTTTACGCTCGAGGTAAGTGACTCAATTTTCTTGTACATTGGTTCAAGTAGCACCGCATTAAATCCAGTTATTTTGAGCGCCTTCTCGCTAACCGTTCCGAGGATGGACTATCTCTGTTGTTGCATATTGAGAGATGCATTTACCTGATCAACAGAGTGCGCGTAACTCTGTGTGAACTTGAATCATTAACTGACGGTTCGACATTATTGAGATACCTCGTCCTCTGGCCGGGAATTCTTGCACTCTAACACGGACGGGTAACAAAGCTGCCCTGTCGTGGACTTCCTATATTCTGCAAGAATGACGAAGTCGGACATTGTGAAAACTGCCACCGGTCGTAATATTTATGGCGTCATCGATGCTGATCCTGCTTCTCTGGACCAGTATACTGTCACCGGACGATCAAGCACTTCTTCGCCACTTGAGGCTGCTACAAGGTCCCAAGAATCATTCCCCTTCTGGACAAATACCAGTTGGATACTCTTAACTTAGATGGTGTCCCCCTTTCCATTACTCTTGATTCTTTAAAGTTTAAGGACGATTTTTTCATCCACGTTTTTTGAACATTTCTGAAAACCTTCTTATTAAAATGGTCCACTTGAACAAAGTGCCGCTGTGGATGATTATTTTCCGTTCGGTGCCCCCCAGGTCTAAGCAGGGCTCCAGTCCGGGCGCTGCGATAGAGATGGTGGTGGCTCCACCGGATGAAATGGAGAGCGTATCGAGTTTTTGAACTAAAACCATGTAAAAATCCGATCCAACCCCATTCCCCTAAATATTTAACCCTCCGCATTCAACCTTCTTTGTTTCTGAACATCAATTGGACATTGAACTAGACGATTTTGTTTTATCACGTCAACTTGATGGTGGCGCAAATAGCCAGTTGTCGGTCATTGCACTTTGCTTGAGCGGTGCGTGCATCCCCTTTTTAGAGCTCGGCTCGTCCCGATTGATTTGAATCTGTTGACTGTTCGGAAGAGCTTTTTGGGTACGAATGTGATTATAGTTCATATTTAGCCCGTTCAGCAGCAAATTGTAACACATTCCCAGAAGACCATCTGTCGATCGGAACTTCTGAGGTTGTCTAAATATTCACATTGATAATTTGTTCAATATTACCATGGCATTACGATCCAATCTTGTTTTGAATATTCTGGATCATTGGTTTATCTCTACGCGTTGCTTAGCGTCTTCGTGGAAGACCGTACAGACAGTGTTTCCAAGTCCAGTGCTGTTCTGCACGTTTGGCCTGATCGAGCTCCGATGAATGTTTCTGATGATTTGTTAAAGGAAGAGCTGATCTTGAAAGCAGAAGAGCTGGGACTGGGACATAGAGTACTCGAACTCCATAAAAGACAAGGTAGAGCCGCGAAATGCCGACAGCCGGGACTAAGTTTAGTACACAATGCCACCCTAGTCAACAGAGGGCTTCCGAAAAAACCCTTTTTGTTTAAAACCTGCCGAGTCGTCAAGGCGGGCTCTCAGACATTTGGTTCTTGGAGCTAGTCCTCCGAAAACTGAGCTAGATACTTTTGATGGATCCACGGAGAATTACTTCAGCTTTTTCAGAAATTTTGAAGGTGACGTGATAGACAAACTAGTTGACGAAGGATCGAAACTTTCGTAGTTGTTGCGTTATTGTCATGATAGGGTGAAAGAGGCTATTGAGCACCATGCACTCTTGCCAAAGAAAGAGAGTTTCACAGAGGCTATGAGAATTATGGCAGACGAAATGATATTGTGCAAGCGGTGAGTGTGAAGGTTTTCATGGGTCCAAGGTTAGTCGCTGGTGACGTTGATGGCTTGCATGGACTAGCTAATCGATTGAAAGGCCGTCAGGCGATGGTACTGCCGCTAGATTATGGTGCAGAGCTAAACTGCACAATAAATCTCAATAAAGCAGTTGAGCGATTGCCTCACCATCTGTAGGAAAGATGGGCAGAAGTTCCCGAGAGCATAACTGAGTGAGGGGGAAACCTACCTTTATCGACCTTTTAAATTTTGCGGTGAAAAGAGCGGCAGTCAGTGTTAGTCAGTACGGTCAGTTGGCTGCTCGCTCAGAAAGCTGGTGGGGTAACTCACCACCCTATGAACATTCTTGAATCAGATACTCGAGATTCAACGTCTTAGTAGGTATACCTTATGAGAAGGTGTACCTGAGGTGTCCGGTTTGTAAGGGCAACCACGATATATCCGATTGCGGTTGGTCCAGCGGTCAGTCCTTGGAGCGACGCAGAGAAGTGCTGAAGAACATCGAACGCTGATTTGTTTGCCCGAAAGCGAACCATGTGGCCAGATCTTGTAGGGTACAGATACGATTTTAGATACCGGGTTTTGGTCGAAGCCACCATAGGTTGGTTCATGGAGAAAATGTGAACTGGGTAAGGACAAGACGACACTTTCATCCTTGCGCGGTGCTACGTCCAATCTAGACGGTGTGTGTTTAGAATTCGTCCCGATCAAGTTGGTTGGTCCGGAAACTTTGGGGACACCGTATGCCTGTTTTGGGTAACGGGTCTGACACTACGTTGTTTGATGAGTCTATTGCGAGGACAACTGGCTTGCAGGGATAGTCCTACCAGATGATGTTTCGTACTCTACGCGCAACTTCTACAAAATCATGCAATGAGGTATCAGTTGAGCTGTGATCGTTGGATCAGGAATATTCTATTGGAGCTGCCTCAATTTATGCGGTAGACCAGATGCCACTGACTCAGACTGACGTTGTCCATCAATCCGAGGTAGATAAATGGACCCACCTGAAAGGTGTTTTCTTCAAGAATTTAACTAGGACCGGCGTGGGGATTTTGATAGGATGCGATATGTCAGAAGCGCACTGGGTGCTGGAGCAGAGACTGGGCGGTATCAATGAGCCTGATGCGAGTAAGACCATTTTCCGCTGAAGCCTCCGAGGTCCATATCGCACCAAAGCCCGGAATAAACAGTGCGTAAACCTCACTGGAGTACGTCCGGTTTCATTAGGTGATCTGATCCGAAGGATGTATGGGTTAGATTTCACCGACAGATGCAATTCGGAGGACAAAGTGCCTTCTGTGGAGGACAGGCGAGCAGTAAGTGTGACTGAAAGCGGTGTAATACTCAAGGACGGTCCTTAAGAGATAGGCATGCCGTGGAGACAAGATAGATAGGTATTGCACAACAAGAAGGAGATGGCTGAGTGACGCCTCGTCGCATTGTAAAAACGGTTGATTTGAGATCCGGAACTAAGCGCCGGTTACTCGGTCGTGATATTGGAGCGTATCAGGAAGGGCAAAATAAGTAAGTATTGAGAATATAGCACGGAGGTGGTGCGTACCACACCATCCCGTGCTCAACCGGAACAAGCCGGGTAAGATACGGATAGTCTTTGATTGTACCGCTGGGTGTGCCCGTCAACAAAACCTTACTCTGGGGTCTGAACCTGAATAACAGTTTGTTAGGTGTGCTTATGAGCTTTCGCAAATTCCCGGTGGCAGTCTTCGCTGACACTGAAGAGGTGTTCCTGCAATTGAAAGTTTCACGTCGTGACTTGGGTACATTGAGTTTTCTTCGGTGGAGTTCTAAATCGTTTGGGGGACTGCCGGATGTTTACGAGTTGAACGTTCACCCCTTCGGAGCGACATCGTCGCCATTTCGAGCTGGTTTCACACTACAAAAAATAGCTATGGATAATCAGCAGAAATTTCTACCGGAGACTGCGATCGTAGGAAAAGGGAACTTCTACGTGGATGACTGCCTAGTGCCATACGACTCACTATCCGAGGCTAGGGATGAACTTTGAGGTATACTGGGGCTATGTGGGTTCAGACTCACCAAGTGAGTTTCCAACCGTAATGAAGCCATTGAACATTTACCCAATGAAAAAAGCTTATTGACTCACGGAATCCGGAATTCCACGGTTGTGATTACCAGCGAGCTCTAGGCGTGATATGGCAAGTGGCAGGCGAATGCTTCCGGTTTCAATTCAACCTCCCTCACACTGGGTACACGAAAAGAGGGATTTTATGTTGCGTGGATTTGTTGTACGTTTCCTTGGGGATATTGACGCCAAGACCGTTGTCGATAAGGCATCGGTCGGGGCTCCGATATAAGGGAGTATGATAGATTGTGCCGGGAATGTTGGCTGAATGATGTCGAATCCATAGACAGCATGCTCAGATATATTGTTCATGGACTTTCGTCAGCAAACCATGTCGAACTGCATATGTTCTGTCATGCGTCGGAAGTAGGTTACGTAGCAGTGGGCTGTCTAAGGGCAGTTGCCTCAGACAACAGTATTCGGTACGGCTTTCTGATAGGAAAATCTAGAGTGACCCCGAAGAAGACAGTTACAATACCAAGGATGGAGCTCACGGCAGCCGCTCTATCGTCCAAGCTGATGTATTTCCTTATTCATGAGTTGTGGACCCCAATACGTAGCGTTGTACTGTGGACAGATTCTACAATAGTGTTGCAATACCTACAGAACACTTCATCACGTTTAGAAACTATCGTTACTAATCGCTTAGTGTTCATCCACAACCAAACTTCTGTCTTCCAGTGGTGGCATGTGTCTTCAGAATCTGATCCGGCCGATGTGGCGTCTAGGAGAGTGTCACAGGCCTTGCTCAAAGAGATGAACATTTGGCTGCGGAGCCCGCGCTTTCTAATGAACCCAGAAGGACAGTGGCCAAAAATGTCAACCTTGTCGTGTTTGTTGAAAGGAGACCCCGAGATTAGGCGCACTCATGCGGTCACCAGGAAATCTGACCAATTTTATACTGGACCATCTGGTGCCAAGGTAGTCCAGTTCGACTTAGTTACTGCGGGCCATCGCTTGGTTATCATGCTACGTTGGCTTTGTGTTCATGGTGATATGCGCTAGACAAAGCGCGTCAATCAGATTGAGAATCCTCCGTACGTTTGAAATTAATGCCTCTTGTCTGAAACTAACAAAGCTCGCGCAAGAACGCAAGTTCTCCAAGAAACTCAGGGTCTTGAGGTCGTCCGCCATAAATCGTCGTAAGGTAGGTTGACTTAAAAGATTGCTGCCAGCGTTGATAGACGGAGCACTGTATCTTGGCGTTAAAATCTGACCGGACGCTGGAGACTGCGTGAAGCTGATGATCATTCCTGGTCACGGTGCAGCCACAAACCTGTTGATACACCACTACAACGAATCCAAAGGGCACATGGGCGTCTCGCATGTACTTGCCAGCATCAGAAGGCGGTTTCCAATTTTAATAGGTGGGGAGGCCGTTAAACGAGTGTTAGGTGCGTGCCGTCGTTGTAAAAGGGTTTGCGCTAAAGATAGCACTCAAACGATGACGCCAAACCCATCGATGTAGACGTCGCCGGACGGATACCCATTCAGGTATTGTGGGGCGGAGTATCTCCTCCCATCCAAGGTGCGTATAAAAAGCGGCGGGCTCAACCGCCTCGGCTACATATTTACCTGTTCACAAACTCTTTCAATCAAATATGAGTGGCTCACTCTATGTCTACAGACTGCTTTCTCATGGCCATGGAGCAATTTTTGGGAAGACGGGGCGAGCCAGACGTCATTTACAGTGACAACGATTCCAACTTTGTTGAAGCTGACTTGGAGCTAGAAGGAAGGCTACGACAAATAGACCAGAGCGTGCTGGCAGATAGGCTATCGAATCAAGGAACCAATTGGTATTTCACTCCTCCGGGTGCCATTCATAGGGGTGGGGCTGAGGAAAAGGTGATTCAAACAGTGGGACGAGTGCTGTCGGCGGTAGCGCAACAAGTAATGAGCGAGGAGTCACTTACCACCTACATGGTGGAAGTTGAGCAGATCGTCAGTGATAGGTTATTTGCGTCTATTTATGACGGCCAGATGATCCGTGGGTGCTTCATTCTAGGGATTTGCTTTTGTTGCGCTCGAATGTATGCCTGGTTACAGATGAGGTGACATTGCGTGAGCGTTACACCAAGGGCTGGAGACAAGTACGGTGTCTATCCAGTGCGTTTCGGAGACGATGGCAGCGTGAATACATACCCCAGTTGCGAACTGCACTCAAGTGGTTAAATTCTTCGCGTGATCTTCAGGTAGGCAATGTATTTCTCCACGTAAAGGGCCTCCATGGGTGCTTAGCCCCACGGTGTAACCACCGAGGTATTCCCTGGTGACGACGGACATGTACGTCAGATGTCATCGTAAGACGGGATATCATATTACCTTGTTTCATAGAGACGCCCGCAGTGTAACACCAACTTGCTACGGGAATAAAATGGGTGCGGATCCCTCCGCCGAACCGGTCGTTGCTGCTGTTCATATTGCCATTTTGAGTTTGGGAACCCAGCCGGTTTTCGGGACCCAATGTTGATTTTGTCATGGTCGGTTGCGTTATTTCGGGGATGGTGAGCTTTGACTGATAGTGAAAGGTGACTGTACGCTTCGTTCATTATTATTAATTATTCACCTTATAAATAGGTAACCGATGCTCCTCAACGCACATGTGAGAAGCACGCTGGGTTATGCGCGACCATTGCAAATATTTACAAACTACACAACAACGGATAATTATAAAGCGGCACAAACGTGAAGCCTGCTCGCAGAAAGGAAGTGGGTAAAAAGCAAGACTGTAGTTTATGAAACTTTGACGTACGCAACAGAGAGGGAGATGGTTCGCTCGCTTCACAGATTTAGTCCCAAAAAGTGGGATGTTACACTAATTTACTTTTTACAAGGTTGTGGGGTGGGTAATTTTTGAAATAGTTCAAGGCCACTCCGGGGAGAACGTCCAAGCGCCTTTTTGGAGTGTTTCACCGTTAGAGAATAAAGGTGGCGTCAGGATAAGGTCAAGATAGTACGGCTTGGGTGAGGCAGGGCGGAAAATCCCAAAATTTAGTATACGATTGGGTAGAATCGGACGCAGGTATCGTCGACTGCTGGAATACTTCAAAAATTGGAACATCTGGCGAACCGTTAAGCCAAGACGAAGTTCCGTGCGTCCATCCACCGTAGAAAAAATTCTCCGCAAAGTGGATATTTATGGGGATCAAGAAATGAATGTAATTCAGAATGTTAGATGAGAATATGTGAGGTGATCACACTCAGTGTGACAAAAAATGTGTATGCGAGATTTTTCGACAAAGAATTCATGCGATATTATGTTTGCTTTATTGTTGGAATGTAAAACCCCGTCTACTGGTTGTTTTGGCATTTTGCTATGCACTCGGGATTTATTCAGGCAGACGGATAATTGCGTGGACGGTCTGGATGGACGCATGAAATGTGCGTGTGATAACTGAAGCTCATATGACGTCGTTCTGCTGGAATCATCATTAAGCGCCAAGTTCACAGTTCCTAGCGATTTGGACAATGCACATACGCGAATAAACGCATGTTATTAAAATAATGTTGGTTTGTCAACCGGTTAGTGAGCGCGCAGTAGGCCAAATGAAAAATGATAGTGTGGGTAAACCGTAGTGCGAACCGCTTCGAGTAAGCTGTTTTCGAAAGCAGTTAGACAGCGGGGTGGTTATCTATGTACTACGCATCTGACGGCTAAGTGTTTCTCGGACGACGGTCGGAGAGGTCATCAGGTGATACTATGGTGAAGAGGCATAATGGTTGACTTTTTCCATTGAGGATGGAAAGTGTTGGATAAAATTGATAGGTTGAACAAATCAAGTAGGAGGATGGGTATATCCTCACATGCCCGCTTGACGACCATTGGTGGGATGCCATCTGGTCCATGATAGATTGAGAGCTTGATGGTAGCTAACTGTGAACGAATACTTCGAACATCAATCAGAACATTACTCAAAACTTTATCTGTTTTCGATGGGATATTAGCAAGTGCTTTCTACGCTAAACAGGGTAGCGAAATGTGAGTTGAATATTCCGCGCATCGCCACAGGGTCATCGAAAACCGTTTTGTCTTTGAGAGTGATAATTCGTATAGCAGGGTCCCCCATGAAATTTTTCCGTGTCATCGGTTGCACTAGCTTCATCTTTCTCTGCTCATCACAGAGCGCGAGCTTCTGCTCGTTTACATAGCGGAGTTGCGTCTGACGTTCAATGTGTTCAAACACTTTGCTCATTTGCATCACCAGGGACACCATTTGCACAAAATGGAGGACAAGGACTTTGTCTCTAAGGTGGTGGGTATGCTGGAGGCCCGATAAACGCAAAGGTCTGATGAGGGGAAAAGATGGGAGCAGAAATCGCGCACGCGTACAAAGGGCTTACAAAAAATGACGTCGTTCTGATTTTGGTGAACGCAGTACGGTTTGTTGTTTGTCATAACACAATTGTCCGGGGGCACACGAGAATTGTAGAACTTTGAGCGTACGTGAACATCGTACGCTTGCATTTCATTGAGTTAAATGGGTTGATGCCATTCTTTGGTGCACCGTTGCACTCTACGTGGGTGAGCATAGAATATTCGAATACTCGATTGTGCAATTGGGTAGCCGGCTCTTTCGTTTCTTCCACCAAACGATCATGGTTCTTTCTTCCATTCCGATTCGCTTACTGCGTGGACGACTGCTGGCCAGATATTGGCCACCACCTCGGAGTCGGCCATGTGTTTGCTGGGACGATTCGCTACTGAGACCGCCGTTTTAGAAGCGGCGTTGATCTCCTCTGCAATAGCAGGGGTGGGGCAGTTGTTGACCAAACAATCTAAATAAATAAATAATATATATTTCCCAACGCATGTTTGAGAAGCACGCTTGGTTACGCGCGATCTAAAGATTTCAAACCTTCCTTCACCGTCATTGTGGCTCTTTTGCGCAGGGACTTGACGGCTAGCAATTTCTGAAGATTGGCTGGCTTAGCGGGCATTACTGTACGATATTCCATTTTTATCGGTAGGTCAGGTTCAAAAGGTCTCGAAGCAAGTAAATATGACAAAATACAACAAATAGTACGCCAGCTTGATTGATCAAATTGTAAAAACGGGATATGCAATAGCACGCAATAACAGCTGACCTTTTTTGCACCACGCGCCAAATTGTACATACACTATTTAATATTACCGTTTCCCTCACCCCCATTTAGTCCGAGCCCTGTAAACTTTTAAATGCAAAAATTAGACATTTTTCTTCTGCATTTTTTCTCGAGTAACTTATGATTCCCGTCGTTCCTCGACGCACGAACATTCGTTTTGCTCTGACCTAACCAATGACCATTTGTTTGAGTGAGCTCAACCCCGTCTTATCGGCCATCATTGTTGATCGGTGCCTGGTATTGTGTTGTTGTACAGGCACATTCTTTGTTTGATTTCTGAGAATTTTTACGCTCGAGGTAAGTGACTCAATTTTCTTGTACATTGGTTCAAGTAGCACCGCATTAAATCCAGTTATTTTGAGCGCCTTCTCGCTAACCGTTCCGAGGATGGACTATCTCTGTTGTTGCATATTGAGAGATGCATTTACCTGATCAACAGAGTGCGCGTAACTTGGCGTGAACCTCATTCATTAGCGAGCGATGCAATAGAGTCCTCCCAGAAAAACCATGTGGCAGACCTTTTTCAATCGAAAATTTTCCCAAATTTGTTTTTGACTCCAATGGGTCCCGAGGCACAGATGTTGTCAACCGGTCAGAAGTTGTTTGTATAAATTCTCACAAGCGTGGTTTCCGCCCGTTTGTGACTGACCTTTCGTTTGAAATCTTACAGTTTGTACGTTCTACTGTCAATGAACAATATCAGTCTTTCAGCTGTAGCCAGACTGCTGGACGACCAAAGCTCTTCAAGCTCACAGTGCTTAGTATTTTCGTCATCTGTGAGTTTCTGCTTGTAGTTGTTATATTTTATCACCACACAATTTCACGC
Source organism: Paragonimus westermani (assembly GCA_008508345.1). Classification (NCBI taxonomy): domain Eukaryota; kingdom Metazoa; phylum Platyhelminthes; class Trematoda; order Plagiorchiida; family Troglotrematidae; genus Paragonimus; species Paragonimus westermani. Next base: position 87,652 of record QNGE01001267.1, on the reverse strand, counting down.
ACTGTACTGTAACTTAAGTGCTTTTTTCGCACAGTTAAACAGGCTGATTCATGTGGCCAAATAATTATCCATCTTTTCAGCTGGCAGTAACTCTTGCTGGAAGAGAAAATCCCTGGTTGCTTCCTTTGAGACCACCTGGCGCTGCCTGCAGGCTCTGTGGTTAGCCATAATTTTGACTTCATTTGTTTTAGGTCGGAGTGATTCACTTGGGCTCCCATTAATCTCGAACAGTTTTCGACCTCTTTCTTTGGCAGACTCTTGCACATTGTCACAAAGAACCGCAGTTTTTAGCTGATTGGCCATTCATGTAACCCAGTCGCCTCTTATTTTGGAGCCCGATCAAAAGGACTGCCAACCCTTTCACGCTGTCCGTTGGCGCGTGATTCGCAATTATCAAAGACTTCGCCAGATCATTCACTAAGTTCAGTGAGAGTACTGATTGCACGGTCGGTCAACTGTTCAAGTTCACATTGAGCCACGGGTAATTTGGCAACCCAACAGACATATTTGTTGATATTCAACGACAGAAAACGCGGTTTATTTTTGAAACGGTTATTAAGAAGGCGCCTTTAAAAACTGGAATTAATAAGTCGTAAGTGAATAGACATACGAGAGATTCAAGTTCATCACCTCGAACCTTAAAAAAATCCCCCGTAATTGAGCAGGGAACGTGCCCGCACAACAAACTTAACAGACAGTCACCATCCAGTGATAGGCACGATATAACTGATTTGTGCTTACCTGAACAAACGGTCATTGGTTGGACCGGGGCAGGACAAATTTCCGCGCATTGAGAAACGGTAGGAATCGTAAGCTTTCAAAGAAAGACATGAAAGAAAAATGTTTAATTTAGGCGTGTTGAAGTGTACAGGGCTCAGACCGAATAAGAATAAGGGAAACGGTGACATTAAATAAAATATGGTGATTAATGCAGTTTATTTAATGATAATGTTGGCATAGTGGCTAACTCAACGACAAAGAGCGCGTTGTCGCAGGCGTGATCAATGCAAATAATTACGGGCGACATAAAAAAATTGATATTGCTGCATGATATCAAAAAGGTGGAAATCTGTCGGTAAGAGAGGCAAATGAGGGAGAAAGGAACTTCAGGTTACAAGGCTTTAACGCACGCACTGAGAAAATGGTTCATCTGTCCCACATATTCAGTTTCAAAGATATGGCGTTGTGTTGATTAAACTTTCATAAGTTTGTATATGAGCCGAAAGTTTGAGTGGTTCAGGATTACGCCGCAAAATACGCCAAATTGCATTGTCAAGGGATGTCTAATGTGAACGGCGTTGGAAAAATGAAGAAATGATCTAGTTTAGAAGAAAGAGTACGTGGAACGTCAGAATCTGACTAACGGTTAAGCAGATCCCAGTGCAAGATTTCCTGAATGTTATAATGATATTTTTAAACGCATCTACGGGGAACACGCTCAGAACAGCGTGCTCAATGTACACATTGTAAAGACATTCAATTAAGCAAACGCCACAATTGTAAATTGTACAGTATGTCAATGAAGCGGATTTAGCAACAGAACAGACGTAGAGAGAAGGCAAAATTGGTGTGAGAAATTTCTTCCAGATACATACTTATGAGAAAACAGTTCATGAACTCTCCAAAATTAGATGAAAATGATGGGATTTTGCATCAGTTTGCACTCCACAATGTGGTCACTGGCCTAATGGTCAGCGTTATGCCAAAAAGTAGCTGAATTGGGGATGGAGACCCGAGATGGTCGGGCTTTTGTACTGGTTTGATCCGGTGGGCTGTGCCCACTAAGACTCCGGTCCTTTTAGGTGCGACCTTGTCAGACAGGCCGAAGGGGAGCAGTCAGACGAAAAGCAGTTATATTTATAGGATTGTATTTTGCACTACTGACCGCATAACAGTACTCAGGTAGTGAGGCACGATCCTATGGGCATACAGCAGAACTATTTTTATAGTTGCGGCACTGCTGTCTTCCGTATCAGGAAGAAGGGGGTTAGAAAAGGTACCCTTAAACAAAGAGCACTCCGATCGCCCAACGGTTGACCGTGACCGCCGGCGTATTATCCAATACGGTCGAAAAACATCAAATATCTCTCAAAAGCCTGATGTAGCTTCGAGTACATCCGCTGCGCGCAGCAGTGTTCAGAATCAGACATTATTGTCTTATTCACTGCGCCCTCGGGCTAGGCAAGCCCCTCACTGCCAAGTGAGTCAGACTCTTGAGTCATTGGCTCCGGGTAGGGTCCCCCAAGAAAACCCTATATCCTGTTGTCTCGCAGGTCAGACTTTTGAGTCAGAGGCTCGGGGTGGGGTCCCTCAAGTCAACCCCCTTCCGCGGCATAAACGACCGGGAAGTATCAGAAGTTATCGTTCTCTCAACAGTGACATTACTAACCGACCACGACTTTCTCCTACCGTTTTACCCCCTATTTCTTCTGCCTTCCATGTGCCTTCGGGCGATAATTGTTTTCTGAGGCCAAGACAACTGGTAAACATTGGCGCCTTCAATGTCCGCACTCTCCGACAAATCGGTCAGCAAGCTGCTCTGGCAAGTACTCTCCCAAGTCTGAAGCTTAATGTGTGCCGTGTGTTGGAGACGCGAGTCTACGGTTCTGGCAGAGTTATCCATTCGAGCTCACCTATAGATAGCTGTTGATTCGAGCGCTTCTGTCTCAAGGTTTCTGGTGACGCCGAAGCTGAATCTCGCGGTCAATCTGGAGTGGGGATGAAACAGAGTTCCCGAGCAGAGCAATGTTTGCTCGATTGGATCCCAGTGAACAGTCGCTTGTGCGTTGTCAGACTCAATACATTTGTAAAAGTCTGTCGACGTAAATCGGAAAGGCGTTGTGCATTCAGCATATCGGCGTACTCTCCGACAGACAGCTATTCAGATGCTACCAAGGATGCGTTCTATGAGGCCCTCGCTGACCTTCTGAGGCAGTCTAAACAATCGGACATCATCGTACTAGCGGGCGATTTTAATGCTCAGCTTGGCCGACTTTTTCCGAATGTGAAGCGGTTAGGATGTATGTTTGGTGTTCGGGCACTGTGAACTGACAGGGGCGAGAGACCACTACAGCTGTGCGCATCCCACGGTCTGCAAATTTCGAACACTGCACTCAAACACAGAAAGAGGCACTGTGATACTTGGAGACTTCCGTGTGCTTCTCAATCGTGGACACAGCTGGACCATATAGTAGTTAGCTGCAGGTAGCGCCACTCTGTTAAAGACTGTCGTGCCTTTTTGAGCAACCATCGGGACTCGGATCATGCCGTTATGCGTGGTCGTTTCGTTTTGTCATTTGCCCAGAGGACTTACGCCCGTAAATGCAAGGTGTTTAACTGGCTTTTGAGCGATGAGGATGTAAGGAACGCTTAACAAAAGGCCTTGACGAAGAAGGTGCCTAGTTCCAGTCGGATGATGGATCCAATGAACACTGGGAACGAATCGCCCGAACTATGAAAACGTGCTGTGAACAGGCACGCTCCGAAGGAGCTATTCAGTTTCGAGAGAACCGAATTTCCGTTACGTCGATGAAACTTATGAACAAGCGTCTCTCCATCCCACCTGGTTCTGAATATGATGACGACCGTCGAGAACATCAACGCAAGCTGACAGAAAGCTCGCGCAAAGACCGTGAGCACTACTTGGTCCAAAAATAAAAAAGATGGATAAAGTCTTTTCATCTGGGAGTAGCAGAATGCTTTTTTCTTCTGCTATGTGGTTGTACTGGCCGTCAAGTCGGTATTAGTGACACCATATGTAAAAAAGATGGTTCAATTATCACCAGCCAGTCGCGCTGAATTGACAGGTGGGCTGAACNTACTGGCCGTCAAGTCGGTATTAGTGACACCATATGTAAAAAAGATGGTTCAATTATCACCAGCCAGTCGCGCTGAATTGACAGGTGGGCTGAACATTCTGGAAAACAGTTCAGTTGGCCTCAGCCAGGCCATGTGGAGGACGCGACTCGATTGGTCAGCTATTGATTTCCAGACGGTCCTCCGTCGGAAGCAGAAGTGCCCATGGAGCCCAAGTTATCGAAGCGTAACAAGGTTCCTGGACCAGACATCCTCTCTTCTTCTCATTTCAAGGATGGTGGAATGAGGTTTCTATCAGAACTGACACAAATTCTTCAGACGATCTGGGAGACTGAAGCGGTACCTCGTGATTGGTGCTTATCAACAGTCATTTCTGTTTTCAAAAAGGGGACCCGGATTCTATGTGACAACCACAGAGGCATCAGTGTGGTGTCTGTTGCGTCCAATTTACTCACTGGCCTCATCATCCTCATCATAGACAGCAATACATCAGCGGTTCACACTAATGCTTAACTACCACACAACCATGAAGAAAAAGCAAACCCTATATAGAAAGAGAGAACAAAAAATAGGGGGACGGGAAGGGACCTGACTACTGAAAATGACTACGTCGATATCCAAACATACAGCGTCAAGGTGCCTACACCTTGCGAAACAAACAACTGAGCTGCAAGTGAGAGTAAGGTGTCATCAGCGAGACGGCTTCCTTAAGGCTTCCACTTCCCCGCGTCATTAAATGCACTGACTTCACAGACAACTCGGAAAAACAACAACAACATTCACGCCACTGAGGTCGATTGACCGCCAACTCACCTAGAGTCGCCAACCACCGACTCTGTTAGTCGCGAGGGCCCCAGCCTGAGAGACGAACTCGACCCACAGTGGCCAACCTCTTCATGAACGATTTCATATCCCTACGCCAGGTAATTATCTGTCCACCTCGCACCTTACACCAGTCGGTCGCAGTGTCAGCGAACAGTGCTCGGTGTGGAGGACGACTAGCTGGCATCCTTGATACCTCACCCAACCATTTAAGCTTGTGCAAACATAGAGACACTGGACAAGAGAACTCGTTTGGCAATTACTACCAAACATCCGCTATCTAACCTCCTCGTTACTTACACGCTGGTGCCACCCGACACGAACGATTGAACGCAGACATCGGTGATCAAATACTTGGAGATCTTTCACGTCTTCTACCCTGAGCAGCCAGGTCTCGCTGCCGTGAAGTATTACGGCCCTCACTGTTGTCTTATATACACGACCTTTGAGCTTCAGAGAAATACTTCTCTGGCCTAATTTTAAGTCAGCCTACCAACTCCCGAGGAAATCAGATACGCGAAGAACAACCAGGATTCAGATCCGGTCGGGGGGTGTTGATCGCATTTTTACCTCACGGCGGATCTTGGAACATCGGCATTCATATAGGCAGTCGACGGTCGTGGTCTTTTAGGACCTGAGGGCTGCTTTCAATTCAGTTGCTCGTAACGTTCG